>OZ018320.1:137045990-137198490 GCA_963969495.1 Ceratothoa steindachneri | reverse complement strand
AATCGTTAATATTTCTGTGGCCCCCTTGGCATTATTAGCAGAAAAATAGTACTTCAATATTATAATACCTTTCCTAAAAATATAAGTGTGCATTAATTGTACATATATTCTCCTTTATTCTATTTCACTAACAGAAAAAAAATATTTTGTTAGCTCAATAAAAAAACATTTAAGATCATACATTATTTCTCTGATAGATCAGCAAAACGAAAAGTTCCATGGACACCGAGAAAATAAGTAACCTTTAAAAAATTACTATCTTTTGACTTAAGAAAATAGAATCCTTTAGCAATATTAGCTTTCTTTGTATGTTTTTTTGTCAGTGAGATCCTTGTGGCAAATGTAGTTGCGCAACTTTTTAAATCTCAGGGTTCATGTTTGTTAGAACCTGACCAAAATCACCTCTAGTTACAATTTCTAAGCGGTTGCGAGCTTTTGATAATAGGTGAGAAACTCGGCTAAAACCTGACTCAACTAGGTAAGACGTTGAAAAGGCAATAAATTATAATTTTAATTCCTGCCAAAGCAATGGTAATTCGATGGCAATTTCACTACTTGTCCATAAGTTATTAAGGCCTTGTTAAAATTTAGCTTGAGCAGTTTGATTACTCTGCAACTGAATGAGGCTTTCTGGTAGTATAATGTCAATATCAGCGACATTTGTCTTAAATGGGTCTACCACCTAAATTGGAATGTTCATTTCCAAGAGATGTTTGAACAGAATTTCCATATCATTGTGCAATTTTTTCAAGTGATCAATGTATACTAAAATATCATCCTCATGCAGCTCCTCTTCAAAAGTGTTGAGGGATGGAAAATGTAACAGTTTCTTACGCCCAATATTGATCTTAAACAGATTAAGTTTTACAAGGAAAGAGCTGATTGCCTCTTTGGAAGTTAAAATATTTGTATTTTTACCTTGTAGCTGTTTGTTCAGTATGTTTAGCTTGTCAAATATATCTGAGAGGTAGAATATGTCACACTTGGCAGCTATGATTTCTTCTCCAACGCCTTACCGTTCATAAATGATAGAACACTCTCCAAGAGTTCACCGAAGTGTTGCAGGCAGTTACCCTTAGAAAGCTATCTCACATCTGTATGCAAAAGTAAACGTTCAAACTCTTCATTGTTTGCACAGAGTTGTCTTAAAAGACGGTCTTAAGGTGGATTTGGCTTGATAAGGTTGGTAGCCTTGATTATACTATCAAGAGCATCTTTCAGACGTCCTTCCAAACTTTTCGAAATCAAATGTTGACGATGAACCACGCAGTGTATGCAAAATATATTAAGCACAGTTTGTTTTAGATATGCAAGGAAGTCCCTGTATCTGCCTACTATAGCAGAGGCACCATCAGTTGCGCAAGCGATAATGTGACCCATTGCAATATTTTTTCTTGGAAATAGGATAATACTTTTGGGAAAATTGTTTGCACTTTAGTATCTGCCACAAGACTGCGAGCAAAAATCATTTCCTCTCTGAGTTCACTATTATCATCCAAAAAACTAACATATGCCATAAGAAGGGCTTGATTATCACTTAAAGATGCCTCATCAATTTTAATACAAAATTCTTCACTTGTAGAAGTGCAACTAGTTGATTTTCTACATCTTTTTCATTTAATCAATGCGCCTTGATACTGAATTGTTGCTTAACGGGATTATCTCCGTAATTAGTTTGGAATTATGTTGCATTCGAGTAGAAATTACCACAGATATTGCGGGTAAAATCAAATCTTCACCAATAGTATTGGGTCTTCCAGTTTTTTCTATTAGCTTGGAAATCTCGTAAGATGCAATTAAACCTTTATTTAATTTAGCTTTTCCTTGGCTAAGCATAGCGTCAATGGTCCAACTTAGAACACGGATACTGACTGACTGAGTTAGCAACTGCAACGAGTATTGGTGCCGTGGGTGTGGAACATAAATACGATGGTGCATCCAAAAGCAACTGATATTCGAATAGTTCTGATGCATATATTTTGTTCACTGGTTTTATGCGTGATAGGCCATCAGGGATGGTTTGGTGTTTTTCTCGTCTTTTTCTACTTTCGGGTGGTAGTCTTGTATTTGTAACGCCCAACGATAATATCATACCCGGATATTATTTTTCTCAACATTTTAAAGCTCAGACAGACTACAGCTAGCGCTTGGTGGTCCATTGTGCTGCATTTTTTTGTGCTTCAATCAAAAGTTTATTAGCGTATGTAACTGGCATTTCTTTTCCATTTTTTAATTGCAGCAAAACAACGCTAATGTCAAAAGAACTGGCGCCAGCAGCTAGTAGAAAAAAAGTATTCCTTGTAGTCAGAGTACTGCCAAATTCGTTCATGGATTAAATGTTCTATAAGATAGTTAAATGCTTATTGTTGTTGGGAATCCCATATGAAGGACATGTTTTGTAAATAGGTCAGTGAGGGGTTTGGCGATCTCAGAAAAAAATGGTGATGAAGTTACAATAGAACCCTATAACTCCAAGTAAGGCTTAGTTTCTTCGACAGATTTTAGGTGGTGTATACTTTTGGAGTCCGTTTGTTTACGCTGGTTCGGGTCTGATCCTCTGCTGCATTTTGCTAGATTTACTTTTAAGATTTCATTTCGTAATCTATCATGTACTTGCTTGATCCTGGGAAAATGGTTGGTAGTTCCTTAATAAAAATTATCATGTCTTCTAGATAAGCCAAGGCCTCTACACTTAGTAGGCTGGAAAGGTTCTGGTTCATAAGCTTAGAGAAATTAGCAGGTCCGTTTCGAACTACAATCTAAATTTATTTTAAATAGGGTATCTGCTTTGTCAAAGCACGTCACGCATTCGTAATTTTCTATACTCATTAACAGAGTTACCTGACGACTCTGGTTTCTTTTCTTTTCCTGAGTGCATATCACATGTGTGGTCCTTGCTTCCTGCAGGATGAAATTAACATGATCATCCAAAGATTCATTGAGCTCCAATATCCCCTTTGGTACATAGAAATGCCATTATAAATCCAGAACCAACTTTTACTCACCAGCTAATCCGTAGGGAAAAGTGCGTTATAATAATTATATTATATTCTCATATTCGCCCCAATTAACTAATTTTAAAAGGGTGGCAGGGCCAAGAACATTGAGGTTGAATTTCCATACGAAGAAAGATGCTAAATAGTCTGTCTACAAATATATGCCATATTATTTATAATTCCCACAACTATATACATAGAGGTCTAATAGAATCAGCTATTATAAAAAAAATTCCAAACTTTAATACTTCCGATGGGCAATTCAACACACATCACGTCTTGATAAGCAGAAGACTCATTTGGCCTCTGATAAAAAAATGCTGCCGTTCCATACGCTCTCCCTAATTACATTTTGACTTGTAAATTTGTGTGTCCTTAGGATAAGCTTCTTTCTGTGATCATTAGTTTGCCAGCAAATGAAGATGACGGATGTCTCCGTCGAAACTTGGTTTGGCAATAAATTGGTCCAAACACTGGTGTTTCTTTCCTGCACACTTAGACATATGATAACACGCACACACGCACATACATAAATACAAAACTTCGCTTTGAAATCTTTTGAACAGAAGTACCCACATGGAGCTTCTCCTTAAAAACCTAAAACCAAGATCATCTCCTAAGACAGGATGTTTTCATTAAAGACCGATGCCCCTTTCAACGAAAGAGCAACATTAATTTGAACTTTTGAGTACCTCTGTTCAAGATATAATGATTACTTAGAGGTTTCTATGTCCTGAGTGTAACAAAGGTCACAGTATTTAAGAAATTTAGAAGTCCACATAACCTCTAAGTAATCCTTCTAGATGATGATTAAAAAAAATTGTCAGAGATCGATGGGTATCACTGGCCATACCTTAAGACCATATTGAAAAATCCACCAACCATAAAACGTGTTTCTTTCGTTGAAAGTATTAGCTCGGTATCCCGAGTTTCCGAACCCATTTGCAGTGATGGCTCTAGCATTAGAAGTTGTCTAGGATAAGTAACGGCGACATTTCTACTTCCTCTCATTTTGATTCCTCTTCTTCTGTGTCATACACTTTTTCTGTACGCCCCCCTTTTTCTCGTTGTGGGATTTTACCTCGTTATCTACAAAACCCCTCATATTTTCCATAGCAATTCATACATTTCAAAGGGAGATAAGACAATTGGCTTCGATAAAACAGCAGAGGCCCCAAAAGTACAGCAGAGAGCCTCCTAACCTAATTTACTCAATTTCGAAGGAAAAATTAAAGTTATAGAATCTGTCAAGTTGGCTGAGCCACATTGCCCAATGCGGATTGGCTGCGTCCTTTTGGCCCAAATCCTTCTTCATCCGCCATATTTCAGCTTTGTGGGGTCGCCTGACTCGTCAATGGGATCAGCTTTGGCCAGCAAGGCATTAATTAGAGGCTAATTTATTCCCTTCTGGCATTGCTATATTAGACGCTTCAATCGCGCCATTTCTATCTTAAAAGTGATTTAGATACGTGAATTGTATGGGAAAATATTTATGAGAATATAGTCAAACCCCCCCCAAAATGATGAAAGGAAGCAATTAATCATAATTCATTTAAAAATGAAAATTAATAGAAACTAAATGTATATAGAAGTTTAACGAAAAATATCAGGAGAAAAGAGAGAGAGAGAAGGAGGTAATGAAGTGAAACAAGTTGAAAGAAAATATCAAGAAAAAGAGACAAGGGAGAATGACAAAATGAAAGTAAACAATTATGAAAAATATAGGAAAAAGAAAGGATAAAAAGACAATAAGAAAGTAAACAAACAAGGAGATACATATTTAAATAGCAAAACTGAGAAGATTTATGATGAAAACAAATTTAAGAAACTCTAAGTAAAAGAGAAACTAGAGAAGGAGGTTATAAGAGAAAACAAATTGAAGAAAGAATAATCAAGTTTCATTAGTGTGCAGATAAAAATTAAAAAAAAAATCAATAGATCTATTTTATTTTTACTTCTATACCTTTTGAAAATTTGGTTGAGAAATGAAATGAAAATAATACGAGAATTCATCGCCAAAATTTTGGAGTAAGCTTAGAAAACCTTCATTTTACAGACGTTTATAGAATTTATATTTATTCTTTACTTGTTCTTTATGTGAATGTTCAAGAAATAAAAGATATGTAGGCTAATAAAATATTATTAATTAGTGCACATTAATAGGTATATTGAAAGCCATCCAAGCTTTGATTTTTAAAGCAGTTTACATGCCTCCTTTCGATTCATACGTACGAGTAAACACGTCATTTTTTAACGCAACCTAGCATACGTCATCGGTACGAATAATAATTAAATTATATATATATATATATATATATATATATATATATATATATATATATATATATATATATATATATATATATATATATCATCACTAACTCTATAATTTAAGAAGGGGATTTTTTTGAGTAATTGAATAATAATTTTATCTTAATTTGGTTATGACTTATGTTTTGTTATCAAAGTTATTTCTAATAATTCTTTTATAATATCAAAAAACAAAATGGTGAAGTTCAGAAATTTATTTTCTATATATCTTCTTCGATAACTATATTTTAGCAACGTGATATTTTGAAAGGCGGGAAATTTAGTTTAGAGTTCCTTTTTAAAATTATTATAATTGGCGAAGTTCAGAAAATTTATAAAAATTTAACCATGGATGCTTTTTTTTGGAGTTTAAATTTTAATCTTAGTAGCGAAGTGCAAGCTACCCCCTTAGGGGGGAGTGGCGAAACCATTGCCTGATATATATATATATATATATATATATATATATATATATATATATATATATATATATATGACCATCAAATGTTTATCAGGATACTATCTTATTTGATTCATTTTCATGTATTTTGAGTCAAATAAATAATGTTTAAAAGGTGGCTCCCGGCACTTGAATATTTTAGATTTATTGAAACACGAAGTAAACAATCAATGCTTCTCTAATACTTAATTACTCATTGATTATATTGTTCTTGCATTAGAGTTATATGTATTTGTGATTAATATTTTAAGTGTTACAAACATTTTCAATCCACATAGATTATATAATATAAATTTAAGTTCTTTTTGACTAAATAAATAGAAGCTGAAGAATCGTTACAATAGATTGAGGTAGAGCAAAAGGCCCACGTGACATGAATTAGTACGCTGCTTGCAGTCGGAAGAAGATGCTGCCCAACGCTGTTCCTGATTAAAGCAATTAAATGAATTTCAACTGGATTCACTGTGCAGAAGTTCAACTGAAGTTTGTTTGATAAGTCAACCAATAACACACCTGAGCCATAGCAAGGAAAGAAGTTATCTGTTTACTGATGAATCATAAAAGTATTAAACGAGAAAAAGAAGCTTTAAACGTGACATCAGTGATGTATTCTATGTGTGGCAAAAAAATGGGATGCAACTACTCATAAATGTAATGCAGTAAAGAAACTTAATAGATTATATGATGGCTGGAAACAACTTAGACAAAGCAAAGACAAAAATATCGTTGCATGCAAGAGTAAAATAAAAGAAATCGAAGTAAACTATAGATGAGCTATTTGATATTGCTCATGTAAATGATAATGAAATAGTGACCAATGAAGGAGATAAAGAGTTCCTTTCTTTACAGAGAGCGGGAAGGAAGGTGATAATGATTGGAATAAATAAGAAGAAACAACAGCGTAAATCTGAAGTACAACTACACTAAGAGAAAATGGAGCTAAAAAAGGGACGACAAGTAGCTTCATTCAATGAAACGGTTGTTTTTGAAAGTATCATTAGTTCCAGCAATGCCTCAAGTAAAGTAGACGATTTATACGATAAAACCTTTACATCAAAATGAACTCCAAAGAAAAAGGCTAAGATGTTGAACGAAAATATTCTTTCCTCCTTGTATGTTGCCAAGATAAGTTACCACTCAGGCCCCTTTGTTATTTTCCTACAATTTTGAGTGTACGGACGAACCATGACGACTATAATGTCAGTTTCTCTATCCATCGAGCTCGACAAAAATCAAGAAAGGCATTCAGTGAGAACTTGAAAAAACATGTTCAAACTGAGAAGCCCTTAATAGTTCATTGGGATAGAAAATTTCTTGAAGACATATCAGGAGAAGAAGCCGTGGATTGCCGGTCAGAACAGCTACGGAGTGCCCAAAACTCCTCAAGGTACTAGCAAATGTATGGCGGAGGCAGTTCATCAAATGATGCTTGACTGGAAAATCCCATATAAAGTGAAGGATATATGTTTTGACACGACCGCTGCAAATAGAGGTTGTAAAGAAGGAGAGCTGGCACAATAATTGAGCAAAATTAGACACTCATTGTGGCTCCCCTGCCGACATCATATTTGAAATTGTTTTGGAAGCAGTTGTAGCTCCTGATATTCAAGTTTCTTCTGGTCCTGATATTCCATTTTTCAAAAGATTACAAAAATAATAGAATAACATAAACCAAGACAAATTTGACACCATAAAAGATTATCAAGAAAAGAAAGATGTAATGCTGAAATTTTCTACAGAACTGATCAAAGAAAGGTAAATTCGAAACGATTACGAGGAACTCTTGGAGTTAACGATATTAATAATAGGAGAAACTCTTGCTAGTGGCGTGACATTCAAAAACCTGGACCATCCACAGAGCTAGATGGATGGCAAAACTTTTATACTCGAAAATTTTCATGTTCAAAAGTCAATTAAAAATTTCATCTAAGTAAGCCAAAATTTGGAAGAAATATGCAAGTTTGCCATTTCAATCCATGTAAAGCACTAATTTTATGCACCAAAGGAAGCCAGTGCCGCACAGAATGAATCGTTGCTTCTTTAAGAAGTTCTTTGCTACAAAAGAACAAATGAAAAGATTGCCAATGCCGCCTGAACAAATTTAAAAAAACAACCTTGGTATCTTTTGGAAGAGTTAATTGCGCTGGTCTTTTTTGATGATACTGTCTCATTCGAGAGCAAGAAAAAAATGAAAGATGCCTTGAAGACTCCATCAGATTCAGATCCACCCAAGAAAACCAAAATAGATGATGAAAATTATGGCAAGAAGTACCTTTGGGACTTTGGGACAAAAAACCACAGTCTCTTTCTTTAAAACTGTTGGGCTGCTGTTCTCAAATCTTTTGAACAAATCGGTTGAGGACTGGCCACAAGCAGAAATACTTTGGATTGTTGAAAGGGGTTTAAAGCTCATGCAGGACCAAAAATTGCTAACTAATGACGAGAAACAAAAACAATATTTGTTACAAGTTGTGTCGAACTACAGAAAGGAATTCACTGACACATCAAAGAAGACCATTATTGCAGCTGCTTTAAATGAACAACCACTTCCAATAGAAGTGAAAAAGAAAGTGATATGGTAGGCCTACTGGGGAGCTTTAATTATAAAAAGTAACGTGGTATTTGCCCTACCTCCTGGGTGCAATAGAAATCGGCAATATTCAAGTGCTGGACGCCACCTCTAAATATTAATTTTTAATCTGAAATTTTTGCAAAATAGTTTTTGCACTAAAATGAATCAAATAATATGCTATTTAATAAAAATTTAAATAATTTTTGGTTTGCCCCGTGTTTTGATTTGAATCACCCTAATATATATATATATATATATATATATATATATATATATATATATATATATATATATATATATATATATATATAAATATATATATTACTTCTCAAGTTTTAATGATATACACGGCCTTGTTAGGTTATTACCTAATTTTGCATTTATGAGTGTTATCTATTTTATCTCTTCTAATGGACACCACATCTAGCAAGTCCATTTTTCCTTCCGAATACTCATGATTTTCCGTGCTATTCCACCCTCTGAGCTCAAATTTGCGGGAAATGCATTCTCTGAGCTCTGTTAGATTCTATTTTCACTCATTAAATTTAATTTGGTTTCGCAAATGAATTTCGAACAAACACATTTGTGTAATCGAGCGCACCACAAACACATTCTCTAGATTATTTGGCTTCGGTACAATGAACAAGAAGGAAAAGCAATTACAAATAAGTCTCAAGATTTTCACAAAAATGAAGCTTTAAATAAACGTGTATATTTATACAACAAGATTTAAATGATCAGTTAAGTCCATTGATAGGGAAATATGGTTACAGTAATAATTTACGTATTATCTAATAATACTCGTATTTTGGGTTTCAGAATTGAATTGATAATATGCATTGAGATCTATTAATCTTGCACATGGTAGACATACGAGTACTGTATGTTTTTAAACTTTCTACCAGGTAATAAAAATTATTTAGGTTGATCCCAACCGGATAATAAAATAGACGTAAAGGCCAATATGACAATCGCTCGTGAGCTCGAGGGCAACAGGGTCTGGTCCTCTTTAGGAAGAGATGCCAGGCAGTATCATGTTTCTGCAACAAAGTGTGTGTGTGTTTTGTGCTGCGAAGATGGGAGAGGAAAGAAAAGTGTTGTAAATAGCTACGTATGTTGTAGGGAAATCGTCCTTTCACCCCCCCCCCCCGTTCACTCTTGGTGCAGTCACAAGGCGGTTACCGCAAAGACATCCGTCGAAGGCATCAGCGGGTTCAGTGCTTAACCGCAGTGTGGCCCAACTCGGTGCCATGAAAGACCCTAAAGGTCAAAATGTAAGATCTCCCCCAGGAGAGTGAGATCCAGTTTCACGTCAAATAAGAAATTGGAGACGTGTTTCGCCCAATCTCGAAGGCTAACGAGGAGCCGATGTTTGACTTCGTGTGAAAAACCGTTTGGAAAAAGAATTCTCCTGGGGCCGTCCTCAAGCCCCTCCCTCCCTTACCACTCCCCCAGTGGGGTGACGAGGTATAAATGAGGAACTCTGAGGAAAATCGAGGTAGTATACGTCAGTCTCTAGGTGACGAAGTCTTCGGATCAAACCGAACTACCGAGACTGGAGAGGTAGAGTACTTGGCTCGCCAGACCAAGAAGTACCCTGCAAGAGAGGCAGGGCTACCTACCTTAAGGGGCTAAGAAGAAGCTCATCCTCAAGCTAAGTCCCTGGTTATCAAACCAAACGATGAGTTAACTTTGGTAAGTTCAACTTACTCTCGCCAGAGAGACTCCTCATATCCTGGTGCACCTTAAACACCAGGGGTATTCCTCGTCCTTGAGGAATTAATAAAAGAAGAAGGAAAAGGCTCCCCCTCGGGCCCGTTACTTGGTGGCCACACCGAACGTTAAGTAATTTATTCTTGACAGAGAAATCCCCCTCCGTTATACTCGCCCGTGAAGAAGACCCTCCCGAGTTCAGTCCTCGTCCATAAGGAAATAAGTAACGAAGGAGAAAAGCTCCTCCTCGAGCTCGTTACTCGGTGGTCACACCGCACTCCAAGTTAGCTTGATTTTAGAACCAAGTTCGACTCACTCTTGCCAGAGAGACCACGACTGCCTAGGTGTTGCATAAAGCACCGTATTGGTTCTCATCCTTGAAGAACCCCCCCTCCTGGAAGAACGTGTGGACCCCCCAGCTGCCACCCTCGCCAAAACAACCGTGTGATCTCGCTCATCTACATCTGGCCGGTGGCACGCGTCGAGAGTAAATAAAATTTCTGAGGCCTTTAAACTCCACATGAGTCCGTAAGCCTAATTCTTATATTATTGTTGTGTGTAGAGAAAACGTTAACCAATTTTGGTGGGTAAACTAATTTAATTAATTCTTGTTTATAATAATATTTAGAGTATTGCTGTAGTTAATGTCTAAATGTTATGTATTCATTTGATAAAGGTAAAATATAAGTTTATTTTGGGATTAATGTTCGTTTCTCTTATATATCCTTACGTGTTTCGTAACGGCTCTGTTCGTTAAGATATTCAGATATCAATATATATTAGACACTCTTAGCACTCTTAGAGAATAGAACAAAAAGGGGGGGCATTTTACGATATATGTGATGAGAAGTGTAAGATCTAGCCACCCCAGTACAGAGCTGAGCATAGAGCGTTCACCAATTGGTAGCCAGATCTCTCGGTATTGCGACCTTGGTCTACTTTATTTTGGTTCTTTTAGATCAGAATTTAGGAAATATATGTATCTACATAAATTTTCTAAATTCTGGTCTAAAAGAATCAAAATAAAGTTGATACGGCGTTGGTTTGCTTCAGTCTTTTCAGACTACATATAGATAAACTTAATCAATATCTTTTTTTATTTTTTTAATATATCCTTGTTTAAAATATTCAGAATTTATATACAGATAAACAAACAGCTCTGTATATAATAAAAAAAGCAATATGTTTTGACGAGTATATCTGGAACCATAAGAATAAACCTCTTGAAATTATAACTAATACCCGACTCCTTTTAAGTATTGTTTTCAGCTTGTTCATATTAAACCTTTGGTTGTTTGCTTTTGACTCATACGGATTAACTCTAAAGCAATAAAATATTAAATGAGTGATAATATTCTTTACTCACTCATTCATTACAATACAAAACATAAGAGATTTATGGATGATATTTTATTTGTTTTCCACTTTTATGGTTTTGAAATGAGATTTCATTTGAACAGACATTGGAACATCCCTAAGCCCACTATGCAAAGTCATACATGTTAACATGATCGTGATGGAACTGAAGTTTTAGAATTTTCTCTCACATGAACCATTGTTGTATTTGAAATTATTTGGGTAAGGGGGTTACATAATTCATAGCCATTTCTCACTAGAACTAGTTCTCCAAATTTGGATCAATATTTTTAGCTTATGGATAAACAAATATTCCTTCAGGATTTTGTGCCTCTTTAAATCTTACTTAAGAAATATTTCTCTACTTGCCAAAATAGACATGTATTTAATAAGCAGTGCAAAACATTGAGCATGTATCTATTTGATAAATTTATGGTTTATATTTATTTAATCTTTCTATACCTCTAAATTAGAAATGTATTTCAAGAAGAATTGATTGCATGATTATTTAAAAAGGCGAGCTAGATATTAGATGCAAGAAAAGAACGAAGAAATATCCATTTTGGTTAGAATGTTAAATCGTCTATTCCTTTGAGAGTCATGCCCGTACTAGTTAAATTGGGGTGTGTGTGTGTGAAATTCCTAAATTCCTATGTGGACTAATCATGTGAACGTGATGAGGCCCCATATTGTATACATTAAAACGTTATTTTTTCCTAATTTTGAGAAAATCATGAATGGCAGCGTATAAAACTCAATTTATTGTATGTGACGGTGTTAGTGAGGGTGTACAACCAACATAAATAATAGCAAGGGTTTTAGGATTAAATCTGCCCTCTTATTTAACCATTTAATTTCTCAGTATTAACCCACTGCTTAACGTGGGTTTCGAATTACGGGCATCCAAATTTTATGTCAAGCACCGTGAAGTCGATCTGAATTTGGACTCAACCAGGCAATTTACCAAAACATAATATGCCTTAAACATTCCGCCATCTCTTTTCTTGAAGTAAATATCCATAAGTTTCCTAAAAAAAATCTCCAAGGTATTGAGGAAGGAAACGCAAACAGTTGCTAATATTAACTGGTTACCTTAACATTCTTAAGTTAAAAAATTAGACATTTTAATAGATTATTTTATCGAGTTCTACCTAAGTGTAATTTCTGGACACTTCTTTGAGTTTCATTGGAACTTCTTTTGCAGTCTCCTTTTCTTATGTTCTTATGTAACTCAGTTCAAATGCATTCTGCACGCAGAAATGAGAAAATTGCCTGAATTTTCTCCTAATAAAAAGAAACAGGTACTTCCATCTCAGCGTAGCAGTTTTATAAATTGACCTTAAGACCAACAGTCTCATGCTTAAGGAGAATCAGTTTGAATTCTTCATGAGCCGATGCCCCGATCTGAATCTTTAATTCATTATCAGCCTGAACGAAAAGATTCATTGGTCGTTCGAAAAACTTCTTTTAATTTTTTTTTGTCTTTTACTTGAGCTCTTATAACGATAAATGCATAGAGATACTGTAACTAATAACGTACAAATAAATTAGAAAAAATACCATATCTACGATCACTTTATTGTCAAACTTCTTTTCGAGGAAGGTGTCCGTCATCTTATGTCCTTGATTAACTAAGGAATACAGAAAGATTATTTTCCTTTATAAATAAAAGGATACAATATTGTGAAGAGAGCCATTATTACCTGAAAATTCTTTCCCTGGAATGACTTATAAAGAATTGGCTTTGAAATAAAACTTATAAATCTCCCAAATCATTTAATGAGGCAAGAATCATTTTTTTTTACCAGGAAAATAGAAAAAGGTATATATTTTTAAGAGTTCTTCTGATTAGAGAGTCCATATCCAATCTTTAACCTTTCTGTTACTATCTTGAAATTTAGTGCATTGACACTGTCTCTTAGCAGCAGAAACGTGCATTTATTGGATTGTATAAATTTTTTGGCCGAAAATAACTGCTAAAAAATTTAATTAATAATCAGTAGTGAAACGCTTTTCAAATTAATACCCTTTATTTGTAGTACATTTTTCGATACTTCCTAGGCAATTGGCATTAGCCAAGAAGTTCCGTGTTTTATAAATTTTGCAGGCATCTAGAATAGGGAGAATTTCCTAGCCAGATGAAAATTTCCTTCTACGTAATCAAGCTCTTCTAACGTGTATTTTATTTTTTTTCTAAATATACATATAAGTTGAGTCATAGGCCACCTCACGTTAGCCAGTTAGTTATTGCGAGGTGGCCGTAGGAGGTTGGTATGCGGCCAGTTGTCTAAGACTCAGGAAGGCCTTGTGGGTGAAAAAAGAGCAATTAAATTAGAGATGAAAGGGCATGATATAGAAAATGTCATTGACCTTAGCAATAGTGGTTGAAAAAGTGTATTTGAAACCTGAATGAACAGAGTACAAGTATTTAACCTTATAAATTCTGCCCTCATTTTGGCGTTATCTAGATATGGCCTTGGCACAGGCAGGATTTTGCCTCTAGTGATAGATAGAGAAATGTATATTTAACACCTACTTATAGGCGGATAAAAAGCAGGATTTCCACGTTATGTAAAGGGATTGAATCTTAGAGATCAGGGAAAAAATATATCAGCGTTTGTAGGGAGCAAGTCGCCGCCCTTTTGCGGCAGGCTGAGTCTGACGCGTAGAATTTGCCAGATCCATCCATTTCTTCTGCTTACAGATGGCAAAGATGAGCATCGCCTTTTCTTCAGACACAACACATCACTCTTCCGTCCCTAAACCCGAGAAAGGGTTTTTTTATATACTCTTAATGCAGAACAGGTGGCCGGGGCTGTGCCAAGAAGGGTTGAATACTTGAGGATTGGTGGTAAAATTTTGTGCTACCTACTGCTCGTCCTGCTCCTTTCTCCGGCTAGCGAGAAGGGGTCCCTGGTCCCAACATGCTCTACAGAGATTGTTATTCATATTTTTTAGATCATCCGTTTGGTAGACTACGTGTGCTATTTATAAGGGGCATGGGCACGATTAACCAATTATAATTTACTTATATTTGCCTTTACCGAGGTAGCGTTTGTCAATCTTTTCACACTCTTTGTAAAAACTACTAGAGTTTAACAATGCAACCTTAGGCTACCATCTAGACTAGTGGTGATTTTAAGAGTATTTAGAAAAATGGCAGATTAAAATAGTAATAGTAAACGTTATATTGTATTAATATTATAAAATAATATACTCTACATTTATTTCCCCATTTTTTCGCCAATTTGTTTGATTAACAATAATATAATAATTTCATCAAGTTTTGTCTAAAGTACACGTTTGACCTTTTTATTTTTGAGGACTAGTGGTACGGGACTAGTGGTGTGTCTTGCGTGCCTTGTGTGCAAGAGCAGTCCTGCTTGGAAACATAAGGCGTTCTCGTGGCTACTTGGTTATCCACGGCTCGACTAGTCGGTAACATCTCAATGTAACTTCTGCGTTGAACTTGAGACCCTGAGGAAGCATAATGTGGCCCTCGCTACTGAAAATGGCCAGAACCATAAAAATGTAGGAAATTTGGTGTGCATCACCGTAAACACATCCGATGGGTCTCCAAAGAACCAACGATCATTCTGCCTGTTCACCTTCCTGTCCTGCACAAAATTTCTCTTGTTGGAGAAAAAACGAAAAAAAGAATGGGTCTTCGTGCTTGACTTTATTGATGAGTGCTTTTGCTTTCAGTTTACAGCATTTCTGGGTAACTGGCGTGATAAAATGGCGCCTCTTCAGCACGTACGAGCAGTAGCACAGCATTAGTGCACTGCTCTGAGGATGTCTGCTTTGCTCATACCCATGGTCTGACCAGGGTCTTTGGAGATCTTATGCGTGATACCGGTGACGAATCTCTTTCTTCTAACACTGTCCTTTGGCAGTACCTCCATCCTTATTTTCAGCCTTGGCATACTTCCGTTTCACTTATTAAACGAGGCTCCTCGGGTTGTTAAAAAAAATCACAGTCTCATTCACTCATCTTCCGGCGCGGATGGCCGTGAGTATGATGCACCGTCTTTTTTTCTATTTCAGCGGCCGTTCTAAAAACTACGTAAGCTGTTTGTTACCCACAGGAAAGCTAAATGCTTAGTGAGAGTGGTCAAGATTAACAAACATACATTGGTTTAGTTCAGGGCTCTTGAGAGGAAAAAAATGTGCTGGTGCGAGACCTTTTTTGCCCTCCCCCCCTTATAAATTATAAATCATAAATGATTAAGAGCTTCATCAGCTTTTCAATACTATAACTAGAGAATGATATGCTTTATTTATTATAGTTTTACATTTTAACCATTTACCAATGTTATTAGTTAATTTCAAAATGTCTCAGGCTGATCTCAAAGAATATAAATAACACAGTTGCTTTGTGAATTTCACAACTACGAGGGGCGGTCAATAAGTTTTGCAATTCGGATATTAGTAAACGAGATATAAGGAAAAGTGTTTTATTATTTTTCACTATAACTACCTTTCGACTTCAATGCACTTGCGCCACTTGTCTCTGAGGCTTCGAATTGCCGGCAACCAGAAATCTCCCGACTGCTGTTCAATTCACTCCTGGACGGCGAGCTGGACATCTTCATCGTCCCCAAACCGGCGTCCACGCAATGCAGCCTTGAGCTGGCGTAATAAAAAAATAGTCGCTAGGTGCCAGATCTGGACTGTAGGGTGGATGATTGAGCTCCTCGAATCAGCACTCGCGCAGGGCAGCTTGTGCAACTCTGGCCTTTTGAACTTTGACGACGTTGAAGTCGATCATGGGGCGTGAGGTTTTTAGTGACTCAACAATTTGGCCATGACCTTTCTCATGGCCAAATTGTCGTGGATGATATTGATAACACTTCCATGTGACATTCCAAGTTTTCGCTCCATTTCTTCGACCTTCACCCGTCGATTTTCGAGGATCATCCTCTCCATACGAGCTCCATTGTTCTCGTTGGTCACGTTTGACGGGCATCCGGGACGGGGGTCATCTTCAAGGGACTCATGACCATGGTGGAACTCCCTATTCCAGCGAGGAATGGTTGCATAGAAAGGGGCGGTGTCGGTGTACACAGCAACCATGCGTTCATGGATCTCTTTTGCATTCTTGCCTTCCTTGGTCAAAAATTTGATCACTGCGCGGTGCTCAACCTTCTCCATTGTTGAAAAATTTGTGACCGACGATCTGCGATCAGCTACTGCTTCTTGAATAGACGAGGCAGGAGCGTGCGGCTGCAGGTCCTGACTTGTCATAAGTTGTCCTAACACCCTATCAACAGCCATCCGCCTGCCTCTTTTTTGCCCTACCGATTCTTAAAACTTATTGATCGCCCCTTGTATATATCAAATTTAACATTAATAGTATAGCAACTCTCCCTAGCAAAACAAATTTATTAATTCTATAACTCTAATACCAGTAATAAAAGGACAAGAATTCAGCAAAAACTCCCTGTATTTTTACTTCTTGGCTTAATAATGAACATAAAAATGTACAAACACTTGATACATGATAATGGAAAAAAAATAAAATAAAATTTTCAATTTGGAATTTTTAGTAAGCCTACTTATATACTAACCAATAGTAGCCATATACATATATGTACATCTTAATCACAATTCACACTTAATGCATCTCCATATCATTAATTATTTACAAATATACTTAAATCATTCATCACCTGAATGTTCACTGTTTCATGAAGGATACAGTCTACAGAAAATATATAAATGATAGTAAACTTAGTAAATAGACTAATCTTATTAAAACAGGGTTGCCTTGCGTGCCTTTTTCTTAGCAAAACTACGAATTACAGTGTCAAAGTCTATATGTTTTGCAATGTCAGACTCAATACTGAGTCTAGCCAGGTTGTTCAGGCGACCCTCACCTATGGTGGACCTGAGAAAATTTTTGATGAAGCTCCTTTCTGCTGATGCTACTGTGGCTGGTGCTGTAAGGGACATCCTTAAGTTGACACTGAGGTTGGGAAATATACATTCTAATCTGTACTCTGCCAAAGCATTTAACAGTTATAATGCACCCAACTGTCTTCTACCAAAATTGGCATTGTGAACCATTGTTATGTGATTCATTTCCTGCACAAAGTCTTGACTGCTGATGTCTTTAGAATACTTCTCCACTCGTTTATCTGCTTTGCGCTTCAATTCCTCTTCTGACATCTTTTGGTAGTTCCAAAGAAAGCTGAAGGTCTCAGAAATCTGTTTGACTGCACTGCACTGAAACTAACTGTAAGCCCTCCAATAACATTATCCAATAGTACATAAAATATGTGCTTTCGGAAGTGGGCTTCATCAGAGGTTTCATCTGCTTCGTTCATTTCATTCACATTTTCACCAAGTGTATCCTCATCGTGGAATCTTGTTCTTTTTCTGGCAGTGGTACTACGGTTCCTAAACAATTTTACTTCTATCTGCAGACTGGATGCAACAAGCTTAGCTTCATTCCACATTGCTTTCCAACTGTCCCGGAGAGCCAATAGTTGTGCAAGCAAGCTTTCTATATGTGTAACTTCCGTATTTAAAGTCACATCACTAGCTTGAATGACTTTGTTTCAAAAGTCAATAGGGACTAGTATTTTGTGCCACACGACTGACATTATGATGCAGGTGAAGGAACTGACATAACATAAAGACCCATGGATTTCATTCCTGGTTTTTGGAGTGAGTTTCAGCTCTAGCATGTCTTCCAAAGCCACTTAACCTCTGGAAGGTGAGCTACAAATGGTTTTACACTCTTAACTCAATATGACCATCTGGTGCTAGATATACCATGAAGCGAACAACCAATACGCTTTGCCAATATTCCCCACCTTTTGGGGCTGCAACTGAATAAGGTATATATTGTTTGTATAGTTCCAAGGTAGGTGATTGCTTCTGGAATACATTCAACAGCATCATTACCACATAAATTAGCTGTGTGGCAACCACAAGGAGAGAATATAGCAGTAGGGCACTGTTCTTTTATTATTGCTTGTGCACCATTGTATTTGCCTGACATGTTTGCCACATTGTCATAACCTTGTGCCCTACAATCATCGAGTGGAATAGCATGGTTTTCCAATGTTTCAGTAATAAGTTAAGCCATTTCAGAGCCTGTTTTGTCACTACAATCTAAAAGTTTCAGAAATCGTTCCACATTATCAAATCGTGATTCATGGCGAACTAGGTAACACAAAGAGAATGTTGTTTTCTCAACATGAGAATAATCTAGTGTGGAATCTACTATTATTGCATAGTACTTTTCAGACTGCCTTTATCCCAAAACGTGCTGCTTAACAAGATCAGAACATTCTGCAATTAATTCATTTTGGGACTCATTAGAGAGGTAATGTACTTGCAGTATTTCACCCTTTTCCTGCGACTCTTCTACATTTAGCACATCTTCCTTTAGAATAGGGTCCCAGTGGGAAATCAACTCTATCAGACCTAAAATGTTTCCATTATTTGAGTCACCAATGCTTTGCGAAGAACCCTGGGAAGCAAGGCCAAGTTCTCCTAAGAATAGGGTAACAAAAATAATTTGTTTCAAAAGGTTGTACCATTTTCCCGATTCCACTTTAATTGATGCTTCTAGAAGATTCTCAATACTTTCTTGCAATGACAGACGTCTATCTAATTCACCCCAAGCTAGATAGCATTTCCTATGCCCATTGCTGTTTTCATGCTCGGGGACCCTGTTACATATTTTCTGCCACTTAGCACTGGCTGGCCAGCCTTCAGCTGTAGCAAATGCAGATTTAGATGCAATACTCAGCCTGCAGCAAACACTGTTCCAAAATAGCCGGCACGGAAAAAAAAGTGACTCCTTATGCTGACTCCAAACAAGCCAGTCTGGGGTATGATGTTTTGCATTAATGTTTCTGAACTTCAGTATACCTAGTGGAAATGTTTGATTATTACCATCTTTAGGCAATGTTAAAAGAAAGTCAATATGACATCTAGTAACATAATTCTCTATGTCTGACTGAGAAAGAAATTCTGCTGTAAGGAATCCAATGTCAAGCAAGACAAGCCCATTGCTAATTTTTAAAAATTTATCTTAACCTACTTTCATTGATTGACTACTTGTTTTAGGAATTTCTGTTGCACTGTCTGCCTGATTTTTGGAATCAACATTCTTATCTGCTACACGAGGTCCAGGTTCTGAATTAATATACATGTCCATCGTATTTGTACATGCCCCCGAATTTGTTTCTGTGATAGAACGGTTTGTGGCCGCTTAATTTCAATCGCTATCACATGTTGTTTAGAAACACGTTGCTACCCACGTGCATCTTCGCCTTGAAGCCGGGTGCGTTATCGCCCGACCTGAGTCAATATTCAACCAAATGGGTCAACCCCCCCCCCCCGTTTCGCCCCATGCGCTGAACTCGCCAGATTGAGTTAGGCTTATGGGCAGATAAGGGATTGTTTTCAGGCGCGGCTGGGCATTCCCTTAAAGCCCCCACTCCATTGTCCCTTACGCCAAGGGGATGGCTCGACTATTTATATGGAAATTTTACCAATAAGAGCAGATTCACATCCAGATTACCTTCGCAAGACATCCCGCCGATCCGGTCTCACCTTGTGCAACAGGGCCCTCTACCTCGAGATCCACCATCATTGTCCAGAAGAGGACAATATCCCTTGATTGCCAAGGTTCGAGCCTTCAAGACGCCAAGTCCACAAGGCCTCCCCTGTTGTTCAGAAAGAGAAAAACGTTAGAACAGCCATTGTTCTTTGAGCCCATTGACAAGAGACGGTTCTCGCCATCCTCCCCTGTTGTTCAGAAAGAGAACAACGTTAGAACAGCCATTGTTCTTGGAGCTCGTTGACAAGAGACGGTTCTCACCCTCTCCCCCTGTTGTTCAGAAAGAGAACAACATTAGAACAGCCATTGTTCTTTGAGCCCGTTGACAGGAAACGGTTCTCACCCTTCCCCCTGTTGTTTAGAAAGAGAACAACGTTAGAACAGCCATTGTTCTTTAAGCCCGTAGACAAGAGACGGTTCTCATCCCACCTGTTGTTCAGAAGAGAACAACGTAAAACAGCCATTGTTCTTCAAGCCCGTTCGTCAAAAAACGGTTCTCATTCCCAAGAATTCACGCCAGGATCATTTAATCCCCTCCCCCTTCGGCTGGGACTCGCCAGGGGACCGAAGATTCCTTCGCGTCGCCTTCCTCTGCACAACAAAATTTAATTACGTAAGCTGAAAATTACCTTTGAGTATTTAACCTTTTTGTCAACCCTATCATGTGCTGTAAATGGTTTAGCGAACCATCCCATCCCTTTAATTTTCATTTGTTTACCTTTTTAAATTTCTCCCAAATCTTAATCCCCGGATTAGCCAGATATTCCCACGACTCTTTCCATTCTCTGTTTATGTAAACATTTTCCGTTTTGTGTGTTGTTGATAGTTTAATTAATAAATCTATTTTATTAATGATAGCAATATTATTATCCTTGAGCTCAGTTCCACTTAAGCATATTGAAGATAAATAACATCGGTCAACCAGATAACCACGCACTCTAAATATAACTAAATAGTTCCCTCAACGAATAGTTATATATGGTATATCTTCGAGAGTCCATATATATATATATATATATATATATATATATATATATATATACTATTTAAATTTGGTATCAAGTGTGTAAGGTTTAACGCTATATCTTTGCAAACACTGGTCTCAGTCGAGTAAAGCATAGCGTTATTCGTTATAAGAATAGAGTATAGTAGTTCCCTTTTGTTTTAACGATTGATATCCCCTTTTTTGAAACTTAAGAAGCTGGAGTAGCTCAAGGAACTGTTATGATAATTTGTTTGTGTTTTTTTTTGTGTGATTTTAGTCATTGGTTATCTTGGTCGAGAAACCAATTACGAATAGGTCAGTGCCCATATTTAGGTAGGATAATTCCCTAGAAGGCATAATTCTTATTGCAAGGAATTTAGTTGGTTGACTATTGCGCCCCCAAGTGCAAATATGACTCAGTTCCAAATCTTCAAAGCGCAAGGAGAATCCTTGCGACTTTCCGGAAGAGAATTGATTGAGTACGTTCAAGAGGAGCAACGAAGAGAAAAAAAAATCCAATGAGAAGAAAGAGAAAGAGAAATCCAACGAGAAGAAAGAGAAAGAGAGGAACGGAAAAGACAAGCTGAGCTTCACCACCAGATTGAAATGGCTCGTGTAGAAGCCGAAATACAAGCAGCCACTTCACGTTCAGAAGCCCCGCCCAATCTCCCACTTAAGCTCCTCAATTTCCGGGATGGAGAGGATTTCGGAGCATTTTTAGCCCACTTCGAAAAGATCCTTGAAATCAATACCATGGATCTGGAGGCTGAAGGTGTAGTCAGATTACTTCCACTGTTAAATTGTAAATTGCGCGAGATTTTCATATCTTTACCATCTGAATGTACAATTAACTACTGCAACTTAAAAACTTAGTTATTGGCCGCTCATGATATGACTCCCGATTTCTACCGCCAAGAATTTCGAGGAGGTCGTATTAAACCCGGACAGACGTTCCGTCAATTCGGATACATTCTTCAGAGGAATTTTAAATACTGGTTAGAATCCTCAAAGGTTGATCCGAACTATGAGTCCTTAACAGACTTCGTGTTGCGGGATCAATTTTTGGCGTCTCTCTCGACGGAAATCCGCGCGTTCGTCAAGGATCGTCGGTGCCAGACCTTTAAAGAGTGTACCGAAGAAGCGGATGTCTATGCCGCAAGCCATAGTTTATACTCCAAGTAGAATCGAACTTCTCACCAAACCCCCAACCAGGAAAGAAGGAAGGATTCACGCCCCTTCCCAGGAAAGCTGAAGAAGTTTCCGAGCCCCGTAAAACCCCCCAACTTCTTTCCCCTAAACCAACAACGGGCCTTAAACCTCCCGTCAAGATTTCTCCTCCATCACTCTTCCCGAAGCGACCAATCATATGCTTCACCTGTGGTGTAGAAAACCACATAAGCTGGAATTGCCCCCAAAATTCTAGGCTTAAAAGCGGACCAGCCCACCAAGTTCACCAGATTAATGCCACCCCGGCTTCCACGGTGGTGCAGACCCAAGCAGCAACTTCTCCCCCTCCGTCAGGTCACCAGGTAAATTTTATTTTTGACAAAAGTTCACCGTGAACTTTGAAATTTGAGGAGGGCAGCGTGAACGGCTGCCGAGTATCGACTCTCGTCAGAAAACACAGGGTGCACGTGTTTGATCGTGTCCGACGAGCTCCTCCCCCCAGTGGACCCTAACCACGAAAAATTTGCGGTGGTACATGACTACCTTGGGCGGGCGAACCGATTCCCCGTCGTTAGATGTTACCTGCAGTGTCAATATTATGATGGCTGGACTGAAGTCACTTCAGCACCCATACAATTATGTTCCGTACTTACAGGACAGAGCCCCCAAGTAAGTTCCGACCCTGTGTCTCAGGCTGCCCTTCCTCGAGGCCGAGATAAGAAAGAAGCCCAGGAGCCCGTCCCCCTCAGAACCCCGATACCGTCCGAATTCTCGGAGACCCTTAACCAGGACTTTAGGACGGCACAAAAGGAGTGTGAAGTACTAACACCCTTATGGGATAAGGCCCAAGACAAGGACATGGAGACTGTCCGTGGACCCAAAGTAAAAAAGTACCACCGACGCGCCCATGGAGATACGTTCGTAGCACTGGATGAAACATCGGCGCTTGAAGAGGATTAACCCGCAGAGTCCCTTAATGTAATACAGACAGTGTGCATCCAACCTGATGCAGATTACCCTCTTCCTTTCCTACCAGGCGAGTCTTTTGAACCCTCTGACCTAGATATCGACGCGCAGCTGACACCACATCAAAAGAGTCAGCAAGAAGAACTATTATGTCAGTTCGACGACGTTATTTCAGAGAAGCCTGGATGCGCTACTAGTTTCGAGCATTATATTAAATTAACAACCTTAGAACCCGTCCGTTCAAAACCCTATCCCATGCCGATTCATTTACGCCAAGCCCTTAACGCCGAAGTTGATAATTTAATTAGTTTAGACATAATAGAACCTTCCACCTCTAGTTATTGTTCCCCAATCGTCATGGTCAAGAAACCTGATGGCTCTTATCGGATGTGCATCGACTTCCGGAAGTTAAATTCGGTAACTGTGTTCGACGCCGAGCCCATCCCGTTGGTAAACCAAAAACCTCCACCTTTTTGAAAATGCCAAGTTCATCTCAGAACTCGATTTGTGCAAGGCGTATTATCAAATTCCCCTCCGGCCCGATGTGAAAGCATATAACGTCTTTGCAAGGGAGAACGGCTTAATGCAATTTAAGCGCCTTCCTTTTGGCTTCGTGACTGCTTGTAGCAACTATAACCGTCTCATGAGAAAAGTTGTTAGATGGACTTCCGAATGTTTCCTTTTACTTCGATAATGTCTACGTCGCTACTCGTAAATGGAGTCACCATTTAACCACCCTATTAGCTCTCTTCGAGCGACTGCACGAAAATGGCCTTACCATTGGCCCCAGCAAATGCCATTTTGGCTACGAAACAATAAAATACTTGGGTTTCAAAATAGGACGAAGCCAGTTAGGTCCCCAAGAGGACAAGATTAAGGCAATCGCCGACATGCTCCTCCCGAATACTAAGAAGCAATTAAGATCGTTCCTAGGATCAGCTTCTTACTATCGGCGATTTGTCCCGAATTTCGCTGCAATTTCGGCGCCTCTCAGCTCCCTTTTAAAAAAGAATTTCCCCGATCGTCTACGTTGGAATGATGTTGCTGTTTCCCATTTTAATCAGCTCAAGAGTAAGCTCATTTCTACCCCCATTTTAAAGTTGCCCAACCCGGAAAAATCTTTTGGGATTAAGACCGACGCTAGCAACGAGGACATTGGAGGTGTACTCCTTCAATATGAGGATGACGGAACGAGTCATCCAGTTGCATATGATAGTCGCCAATTATTACCACGTGAAAAGAGATATGCCACTATAGAGTAGGAAGCTCTAGCAACTATCTGGGTTATTAACAGGTTCAAAATGTACTTAATAGGAAAAGAATTTCAGATAGGAACTGACCACCGCCCGTTGGCCTATATTCGGAATGTACGACACTCCAACGGCCGAATTATGCGCTGGAGTTTACTCTTGCAAGAGTACCAATTTAAGATAAATTATATAAAAGGTTCCGATAACCCGGTCGCTGATGCACTCAGTAGGAATGCGTTACCAAATAGAGTAGATGAATTGTATTCGTAGGATTAGGATCTCCATGTATGTATATACCGTCTTGTACGACTTAAATTAGATTCTCTTGTAATAGAAATAGGTAATGTATATGTCTGAATTTTGTAACGCTCATTATCTATTTTTTTTTTCGTATGTATATATATATTTGTACCTATTAAATTAAGGAAAAATTATTTTGTACCATATGTACTAATTTTATATCATTTCATTGCTCCATGTTCCTTTTATGATTAAGTTTGTATTAAAGGTTAGTTTCCCCTATAATCAAAAGATCAAAATAATCATATGTATTGAGGTAATACTAGCTAGGTGCATGAAGTACGGTCGGTATAAGAAAACGAGTTCCCCACAACGGAGCTCTATCGTTGTCACTCCTTTTTATTTCAAAGTTACAACTTCCCCCGGAATGGAGGGGTGTGATAGAACGGTTTGAGGCCGCTTAATTTCAACCGCTATCACATGTTGTTTAGAAACACATTGCTACCCACGTACATCTTCGCCTTGAAGCCAGGCGCGTTATCGCGCCACCTGAGTCAATATTTAACCAAGGAGGTTCATCCTCCCCCGTTTCGCTCCATGCGCTGACTTTGCCAGATTGAGTTAGGCTTATGACAGATAAGGTATTGTTCTCAGGCGCGGCTGGGCATTCCCTCGAAGCCCCCACTCCATTGTCCCCTACGCCAAGGGGATGGCTTGACTATTTATATGGAAACTTTACCAATAAAAGCAGATTCAGATCCAGATTATCCTCGCGAGACATCCCGCCAATCCGGTATCACCTTGTGCACCAGGGCCATCTACCTCGGGATCCACCATCATTGTCCAGAAGAGGACAATATCCCTTGAGTGCCAAGGTTCGAGCCTTCAAGACGCCAAGTCCACAAGGCCTCCCCTGTTGTTCAGAAAGAGAACAACGTTAGAACAGCTATTGTTCTTTGAGCCCGTTGACAAGAGACGGTTCTCACCCTCCTCTCCTGTTGTTCAGAAAGAGAACAACGTTAGAACAGCCATTTTTCTTGGAGCCCGTTGACAAGAGACGGTTCTCACCTCCCCCCCCCTGTTGTTCAGAAAGAGAACAACATTAGAACAGCCATTGTTCTTTGAGCTCGTTGACAAGAAACGGTTCTCACCCTTTTCCCTTGTTGTTCAGAAAGAGAACAACGTTAGAACAGCCCTTGTTCTTTGAGCCCGGAGACAAGAGACGGTTCTCATCCCACCTGTTGTTCAGAAGAGAACAACGTAAAACAGCCATTGTTCTTCAAGCCCGTTCGTCAAGAAGCAGTTCTCATTCCCAAGACGTCACGTCAGGATCATTTAATCCCCCTCCCCCCCCCCTCCTTCGGCTAGGACTCGCCAGCGGACCGAAGATTCCTTCGCGTCGCCTTCCTCTGCACAACAACTTTTAATTACGTAAGCTGAACATTACCTTTGAGTATTTAACCTTTTTGTCAACCCTATCCTGTGCTTTAAATTGTTTAGCGAACCATCCCATCCCTTTAATTTTCATTTGTTTACCTTTTTAAATCTCTTCCAAATCTTAATCCTGGATTAGCCAGATATTCCCACGACTCTTTCCATTCTCTGTTTATGTAAACATTTTCCGTTTTGTGTGTTGTTGATAGTTTAATTAATAAAACTCTATTTTATTAATGATAGCAATATTATTATCCTTGAGCTCAGTTCCACCCCTTAAGCATATTGAAGATAAATAACATCGGTCAACCAGATAATCACGCACTCAAAAATATAATTGAATAGTTCCCTCAACGAATAGTTATATATGGTATATCGTTGAGAGTCCTTTCTACGACAGTTTCTTTATTAGTTTTTATTTCATTTTCATATAGGCTCCCTTGTTCATGACTGCCAGCTACACTTTCCCCTTCTTCCAAATTTGCATCCGTATATATTTACACATGATCTTGTTTTCTTTTCATACTTACTTGAAATAATGTCTGTAATCCTCTTCTTTCATTGTCATCACATTTCTTTTTTCTTTCCTCTTTTGTGCTCCTGATTTATGCAGAGACATATTTCAGATGACCAGATTCTGAAAACATAATAAGAATTGTCAGCTTTTCCTTTTCAACATTAAAAATCAAGTTATTTATAAAAATGAAAATATTACATTACAAGTGAAAAGCCTGTGTGAAGAGTCGGAAATAATGCTTGTATATGTATGGAAGAGCTTTTTGGGGAATAAGGGATTGTATGCGATGGATGGGCTCCATCTGAGCCGGGATGGGGTTGAGGTTTTGTGGCAGGAGTTGGATAGTGTTATTGGGTCCTTGCGGGCAGGAAACTAGGTCCTAATAGTGGTGAGGGAAATTTTGTGGTTCAACGTGGGGCAGTGAAGGAAAGCCAGCACAGAGGAGTTAAGGTATACAGGCTAAAAGGGGTGCTTTAGAGATAGGTGGATTGAGATGTCTTACCTATTTTTTTAGAATCCGAGTAGGCAAGGATATCAAAACATACATAATGGGTTCAAATGTTTATATGGGAAGGGGAGGGTGTAAATAGCAAAGTGTCAATTTTTGCTGATGACAGTAAACTGGCAGCTGTAGTCAAAGAAGTTGAGGGTATTTTTAAAGTGCAGGGTGACTTAAATAAGTTACTGGCTTGGGCTCAGAAGTGGCAGATGACTTTTAACCTTAATAAATGCAAAGTTATTAAAATGGGAAGAGATATTAGGGAATTCAGCTACGAGATGGATGGGCATTGGCTTAATTCAGTTGAAGATGAGAAGGACTTAGGAATAGTAGTAGATAGGTCACTGAAGTTTTAAAAGCAGTGTTTTGATTAAAAAAATAGAGCAAATAGGCTACTAGGATACATTAAAAGGAATGTTAGCTACAAGAGTAAGGAGGTTATCCTTAAACTATACAACTCTTTTGTCAGGCCACATTTAGAGTACTGTATACAAGCATGGTCACCACATTTTAGACATGATATCAACCTATTAGAGTCAGTACAAAGGAGGGCAGCAAAAATAATACCTTCCCTGAAGCACCTCGAATATGAAGATAGACTGAGGGTACTAAATATGTTCCCATTTGAAAGAAGATGTGTGAGGGGAGATATGATTGAGCTTTTTAAAATCTGTTCTGGGATGAATAAATTGGATTTCAGCAAGTTTTTTGAGTTAAAATGTAGTAATAGAACTATGGGTCACCACTTAAAGATTAAAAAAAAGGAGGTGCAGACTGGATGTTAGAAAATATTTTTTCACCAATAGAATGGTAGATTATGGGAATAGTTTGCCATCTGAGACTGTAGACAGTCCAAAATTGAATAGTTTCAAGCGCAGATTAGATGATTATATGGGGAGGGAGGGTTAACTCCTTACTTTTTGGTGTGCGGGTGGGTCTCTCAACTCATTCCTGTGGATGCAGTTTCTTTTATTGTATATTTTTTGGGATTTTGATTTTGTCTTGTCCTGATGACGATGCTTTTTGTTTTTGACCCTCTCTTATGGATGGTTTAGATTGTATATTGTAGATGCATGATCTGACACAATCCTATGGATTGTTTAAATTGTATATTGTAGATGCATGATCTGACTTAATCCTATGGATGCATTCTGTGGGTGGGTTTTGACGGATGCGGATGACCCTTGATAGGCCCTTGTGGCTTTTGTCATTCGTGAAATTATGTTATGTTATGTTCAATTTTGAACTTTGATATTCATAGGCCCCCTAGACTCTTATGGGCCCTGATGCGGCGCACCGGCTGCACCCCCTTTCGTGGGGCCTGGTTCAGTTATAAGCCCTTAGACACTCTTTAAACTTTGTATAGACTTACATAAAACGCATTGTATTACCCAAGGGTTTTTTAAAAATATGCCAGAGGTAGGGAAAGAAATTAAACCATACTTACTCAAAAGTGATTTTGCTCGGGATTAAACTTAGGGCTCATTCACACGAAAACACCATGGTAGCCTCGTTTGAATGGGCATTTAGGGTCTTTGTTTATATCTCTTGCGGAACAACAAATCATCGCACAAAACTAAATCATCTCACATCATTTCAGGAATCCCAGTTGCAAAACACTGCTCCCGAGTGATCGTTGAGGAAAGGTGGCAATTCTCTTTGTGGCTTAATTTTTCTATCCCTTATCTCAAGAGTAGTGAAATAGTTGCAGGAAATTTTGTTATCCCTATACACAACCACACACCCTCTTGCACTGAAATTATAATACTGTAGGGGAGAGAGAGGTGCTCATATTTTTTAACTCTATATTTATACTTGTATATATACACTGAATTAATTTAACCATATATTCACGCGTAATTACCTATAGACTATGTACACCTTACAAAGTAAAATTGATTTAAGTTTATATTTACATTTTATCCAATCTCCTAAAATGAAAGTTGCTCCACACACAATTTAACGACATCGGGATAGTCACCACTAGAAGTGTTCAGATTGGAATCGTGACTACTTAACCGACAAAGGTAGAATGAATAGATTCAATTTAGTATAATACACCGGGAATAGAATAAACCACTAATACGAAAAAGTAGCAATAGAATCGAGGACCCTCCAAAACTTCCCTTCTGGTGTCATTATATACATACACTGGTGGTTCGTCTTGGCAAAATCCTTAGATAATTAGACTGTTGCATAAATTTGCGAAACCATGGGAAGAGAGGGAAGATAAAATAAATACAATTAGAAAATTAAATAAAGGTAAAAATGAAATTAAATACAAATTAATTCCTACTGCCCGAAATGCACTTATTACGACAGAATATGCCGACTGCCGTAAGCGCATTAATTATGACGGACTATAAAAATACTCTTAGGTTCGGTATGTGGGTCCAAATTTTGACCACGCATAATTTCCTTAATCGCTCGTCCTGTCTCTAAAGCCGAGCGGCGAGTGGAATTAGGTCGACAACCTGTCCGTGGGTTAGAAAAACGTAGACTTGATCGTTCGGGTGGCTTACCCACCAGTGAATTTAAATACGGGTTTGCGGGGGAGAATATCTGCAAGTAGATGTAGATGTTCCGATGTAGATCCTTCCGGTGAAACATTCGCAAGTGGATACAAACACGGGCTTGTGGAGGGAACAAACGCAAGTGGATTTGAGTGACTTGGATTAGATTCAGCAGGAGTAACATCCGCAAGTGGATGCGGAAGTTCCAAAGGAAAGATCTTCTCGATGGGGCGAGTAATGCGCCCTCTATTGGTCCTTAGGGTCGCAGACCTGGATTCCTTGATTCGTCCTTGATGGAGCTCCACTATTAGACTCATCTTCTACCTTAGACGAGGATAGTCATCCTTAATCAGGACCATTTGACGGGCATGAGAAGACAGACCCTGGGTCGATCAGTCGGAGTATCTCTTCCTCAGAGCTACCGAATATTCGTTTTGCCAGCATGACCAGGCCTGATGACGTAGCCGTTACATCTGATTTTATCTCCTCATAAAGGCAGAGGGGCAACCGAATGAGGGATATTTGTTCTCGAATCTCTCCTGTACAGGAAGCGTCCGATAAACTAGAATTTAATCGGACGGAGTTACTGGTTAGTAGGTCAAGGGAGTGAAGCTCTTCTGATACGCAAGTCGGGAGCGATGTTTCAGGAAGGTCTATCTCGGTAACGAGGGTCAGGGGGCTAAACCTGTGAAACAATTTTCTTCCTTATTATAAATTTTGAAGTCTTTTTAGTAAGACTGATCGACAAGGCGATACACGAATCCCTTTTACTAAGGAAACCTCGATGGATTTAAAATCCATTTTATTCCTGTAAATTCAAATAGAAGCTCCCTGAAGCGAAGATCGGCAAGTAGGGGAACTGGATATTTTACGCTGCTTGGGAGATCAAAATGGGAAAGACGCCCATCGAATTTTATCCTAAATTTCTACATAAGTGATAGATATTTAATCATGTTGGAGACAGGATTTATATGACCATTCGTGAGCTCTTTCCATTCTTTTGATTATTTCTCCTTCTGCACTTTTTTGATCCAGATGTTCATAACAGCATATTGCTCTTCAGAGTTTATGTTATGGCTTACGGGTTCTGCTAGGGAAGACTGAAGAGCCACCTTACTTCTGATCAGAAGTAAAACCCTGATAGTTAAGATTGTTATTTTAAACAGTTTCGCAAGGGAGCCGTATCTGTTTATTTTAATAGGCGATTCATAATACATTGCGATTGGAAAAAATGTAGGTAACAGGAGGAAAGATAATGGATTCAGGCAGGATTTCTTTATCGATAACCCATTCATGACCCTTTATCCATAAGGTATGTAAATGTCTTGCTGGATTAGCTTATGATCAATGGGTCGCATGGATTTACTTTGGATATGACCTGGATGTCATGTTTGGCCAATATAACACTTGGGTCATAGAATTAATTCCTCGAGGTCTTTTTCGTTCGCTTTTGATAGAGCCACTCCTCTGATTAGGAAATTAGAAGTTTCATTAGCGGGAGGTAAAGGACTGACAGGCATAGCATCAGTGCCCGTTTAACCTAGTAGCAAATGTAGCATGTGCTACGAGCCCCGCGCTTCAGGATACCCCGTGGGGATGTAAAAAAATAGTAATAATTAAGATTTTGCCCTTAGGCACATAAGGCCGAGACAAAATAATTATTAATTTTCCTTATTTTTTATATTATTATTATATATGATATTACTATATATAAGTAATATATAGAAAACTTCCCTAGAGCATACTTCATAGTATAATAAATCTGGCATTATTAGTACAGGGTGATGTTCTTTAAAAAGGAATAAAAAGTGTACAAAATAAAAGACTCCTTTTTCCGTTGAGTCCTCCCAGCCATACCAACAGTTCTTTTAAATTCGTCAGATAATTTGTTTCCCTCTCTGCAGAGGAAAAAGGGGGGGGGGAGAGGCAGAGATACAATATATATATATATATATATATATATATATATATATATATATATATATATATATACATATATGGGTGGGGGCCCCGCTGTTTCTTGTGCTACGGGCCCCGTAGCCTCTAAAAGCGGCCCTGCATAGCGACCACATAGGAATTTTACGTAAGTTCTATCTTTCCTATCTACTACTTCATTTACAAATTCATGGTAGAAATCGCCCTCTATCAAAATGTCTATATTTGAAACCAAATTACCTGAATGGAGGTCAGCTAGTTTCACTTTTAATTGTAACTGTTGACTTTCCTTTGCTTAACCCAGGCATATAAAGGACTTTGTTAATTACCATAGCATAAATATTTACTGGCCCGTCATTAGTTATTACATTACACGATACCTCCTCGTATACCTTTGCTATCTCTTGTTTGTTGAACTCATTTATAGATATAGGAATCTTACGATAAAAGGTTAGCTGCGATCGCTAAATATTTATTAATGAAAGTTTTGAGAACCTTGATAAAATAGAGCCGTAGCTTAGGTTTGTTTCTGAGACCCTGCCACAGTTACTTCGGCTATTGGTAGGACATTAGAGGCGAAATAATGGGAAAATTATGTAATGGCTTTAAATTCTGATTTTTGCTTGGAATCAATAACAGTAGATTTATTTTTATCCTCATAAAAGAAGACAAACTTGTATGTCGTGTATTATCACCCTACTTACGTTTGAGAAAATCATAAGCATCTTCATAATGACCCCCATAAATGCTAAGAAGATATAGATTTAATAAGATGAGTACTTAGAGGCCTATGTCCCTCTCTAGACTATACCAAATTCATCTTTGATTTAAAGGATCTGGGTAGGTACACCTATGTAGGATATTTTATTTATTTATACTACACAACTGCAACGCCCTCTTGCATTGAAATTCGAATCCTTTAAGGGAGAAGGTACTCACATCCTTTAATTTTATATCTATATATATATATATATATATATATATATATATATATATATATATATATAGCAGGAATCTGAAGACATATGCGATGGTTTTGAACATTTAATTTTCCGGACGTTTCGGTCATTGACGATGACCATCATCAGCGAATTCTAAATACCTACCAAAAATTATTTTTAGAAGAATAACTAAACACAGAAATCAAATGTGAAAATCTATTAGAAATTGATGTAATATCTTAACAAAAAAATAACTAAATTAAATAATAATCCCACGAGTTTTTTAAATATGCATAATAAACATGACTTGAATGACTATCGAAATACAAAAAATTATAAACTATAGCAATATAGTCAAAAGCAAGGCATGAAGAAATCGATTAATAAGACAAAAAAAAATTAAATAATCCCATGAGCAACAAATATGAATAGTAAATATGAATCAAGCGGAATACAAAAAAGTCACTATAAAACACAGCAAGAGAATTATATGGGCAGGGCGAACAATCGAAAATAAGTTAGATCAGGGGGTATGTAGTCGAAGCGGATATTAATAAATGGAGCGAAGCAAGTAGTTCAATTAAGTTAAATTTTAAGTGGTTGAACATCAAACAATATGACTAGACTAAGGCACGAAAGTTTAAATAGTAAATAATCAATAATGGAGGGGTCAAAAGGACGACTAAAACAATAAATTAAGGAAAAGTCAATAATAAACCAGATCGTTAGATATTAATGGGACAAACTAAAATAGAAATAAAAATTTCTCTGCACGAGTACTAACCTTATAACGGTTAAGCTGGGAGTAACAACTGATAGTACGGACAAAATTAGGCAAAAAGAAAACTATTAAGAGGGATGTGGTTGGTTGTACATTTGTCTATATAGTAAATAATTTAAGGGATGATGAATAATCATTGAGTTCCGGGTTAATTTGTTCGATGTAAAGAGATTCAAGAATTTTTAAACTTAGAGAAGAGGAGGCAGAAGAGAGTATACTAAAGGAATCAGGGTCAAGCGGGTGGTTAAGTTGTAGTGAATGTTCTCGTATAGAGGAGTGTTCGGGTTTGGAGATGGGAATGTTAGTTCTGTATGATACTCCGATATGCTTAGCGATCCTACATCTTAATTGTATACTTGTTTGGCCTACATAGCGACTTTGGCAGGTCGCACAAGTGAATTGATAAATGATGGAGGAACGCAGGCATAATGGGAGTGATTCTTTGTGCCGAAGGAAAGTATAGACAGCAAGAGGATTAGAATTAATTAGGAGAAACTTGCATTGGGGAAAGTATTTATTAAGAGTCGAGAGTAAAGCTTTGTTGAATTTTGTGTCAAGTGGAAGATAAGGCAGTTTTAAGAATAGTTTTTGTTTGGGGACAGTTATTAGAGGGGTTTTGCGAGAGAACATTTTAAATAAGAAATTGGAAGTAAGTGTGTCAAAAAGATGGTCTAGGAAAAAATTAAAATGAAAAAAGCTGCTAAGATATTCAATTTCAGAATGAAAGTGAAACCAATTTGAGCTGATTTTGTAAGCTCTGTGTATACTGTTTATGATGGCAGAATGTTTGAAATTAGTAGGAGTACAACTAAAGAAGTGGGTGCCAAGTTTGGTGGTAGTGGGTTTCCTGTAAACTGATGTGTTAAATTTAGAACTAACTTTTGAAACAGTGACCTCCAGAAAAGAGATTTTATTGTTTAATTCTGTCTCCATGGAAAATTTAATATTAGGGTGTTGAAGATTTAAATAATTTAAAAATAATGGGGCATGGTCTTTGTGTTTAAAAATAAGGAAGCAGTCATCGATAAATCTTTTAAACACTAACGGTTTATATTCAACCGGACAGTCCCTTAACCAGGGACTGAATCTCTTTACATCAAACAAATTAACCTGGAACTCAATGATTATTCATCATCCCTTAAATTATTCACTATATAGACAAATGTACAACCAACCACATCCCCCTTAATAGTTTTCTTTTTGCCTAATTTTGTCCGTACTATCAGTTGTTACTCCCAGCTTAACCGTTATAAGGTCAGTACTCGTGCAGAGAAATTTTTATTTCTATTTTAGTTTGTCCCATTAATAACTAACGATCTGGTTTATTATTGACTTTTCCTTAATTTATTGTTTTAGTCGTCCTTTTGACCCCTCCATTATTGATTATTTACTATTTAAACTTTCGTGCCTTAGTCTAGTCATATTATTTGATGTTCAATCACTTAAAATTTAACTTAATTGAACTACTTGCTTCGCTCCATTTATTAATATCCGCTTCGACTACACCCCCCCTGATCTAACTTATTTTCGATTGTTCGCCCTGCCCATATAATTCTCTTGCTGTGTTTTATAGTGACTTTTTTGTATTCCGCTTGATTCATATTTACTATTCATATTTGTTGCTCATGGGATTATTTAATATTTTTTTTTTCTGTCTTATTAATCGATTTCTTCATGCCTTGCTTTTGACTTTATTGCTATAGTTTATAATTTTTTGTATTTCGATAGTCATTTAAGTCATGTTTATTATGCATATTTAAAAAACTCGTGGGATTATTATTTAATTTAGTTTTTTTTTTGTTAAGATATTACATCAATTTCTAATAGATTTTCACATTTGATTTCTGTGTTTAGTTATTCTTCTAAAAATAATTTTTGGTAGGTATTTAGAATTCGCTGATGATGGTCATCGTCAATGACCGAAACGTCCGGAAAATTAAATGTTCAAAACCATCGCATATGTCTTCATATTCCTGCTACGAATAAGGTTCCCAAGGAACGACTCCATCACTAATATATATATATATATATATATATATAAATATATATATATACACTCAATTCCTTTAACCGTAAATTCACGTAATTATTTATACACTATGTACGCTCTTCAATGTTAAATTGATTTAAGTTTATATTTACATTTAATCCAATCTCCCAAATGGAAGTTGCTTCCCACACAATTTTACAACATCGGGATATCACAACTAGAAGTGTTTAGATTCGAATCGTGACTTCTTAACCGACAAAGAAAGAATGAATAGATTCAACTTAGCATAATACACAGATATAGACTAAACCGCTCTTACTAGAACGTAGAAAACCGAATGATACCAAGTATAGCAATAAAATAGAGAGCCATCCAAAACTTCCCTTCTCGTTCCATTGTAATGTGTAGAAATGCGGTGTCCTATTTTTAAATGTCTATTCCGCCAATGATTTATCTATTAAGCACAGACAGGAGACTTTAATTTCCTTTGTCTATTTTGAACCAATGAAAACATTAAAACCATATTAATGCCATAAAGTCCTAGTTGCCATTGGGCTTCGAAAGAGGTCCAAGAGTGATAAGACCCTTCCGGATTGCTTTGAATGCCTGTTTCGGGCCTTAAATGAGAAGTCATTGATGTCAATATTTTCACAAGATAGCGACTCTGAAGGAAATCTTGATTACGTTTAATGAAATTCTCCACCAAATATCTCGTTTCAAACATCATAACATATCTTGGAAACAAAGAACACGCATTCTACACTGACACGAAAGAAGATAGAACCATGGTATAGACTTAAGAAATCCTAATCCTCAAAGGCTTATAAATGCACAGCTCAGAATGTTCTTATGTCAAAACAGCGTAAGTTAATATTAGAGCAGACCAGAAATACTGGTCTGCTTCAGGGAAGGAGGGATCAAAGTGGAGTTCGAAAAGAAAAATGCTCATATAACGAGAAAAAAGTAGTTGGTATAATAGATCAGAACATCTTCTAGAGCACTTACTATAACCATTTGCTTTAGATAGACAAGTGAATTTGCAACTTGTCTTATATTAATATTAATTTATTGACGCTTAGCTCCATTTTGTCTGCAATCAGGTCAATCATTTTTATTTGGCTCCGTTTCCTATCTTTATTTTATAGTTTGCTTTTTTATATCAATTATTTATATTTGATTACCATTGCTATATGGGTTCTGTATATCTAAACACGCTCTAGTCAGTATCTGTTTCTCCCTTAGTGGGTTTTGAATATACCAATCACAATGAAATGTCAATAAATTAATCTCACTTGATTTGAATACAGAGGAAATCGATCTCAAAATTTACAATTAAAATAACAATATGAAAAAAAAATGTTGACATATGTTACGATCGTGATGTGCCACTTAACACATCATCTGCAGCGAAATAAACCCTCACTAAATGAAATAATGTATGTCGTAGAATTGTCTTTTTCTGATCACCACCCCTGATACCACTTTTATGTAGGAGATGCCCCTTTTTTATCTTTCTACACACAAACCGCTCTTGTCGTGGTATTCTTGGGGTTAGTGATATACTTCTTTGATGAAGTAGGCTTTTTTCTAATAGTGCTAAGAGTGCTATGTCGTGGTATGACATTACATTATATCAATACCATGTTATATCTATCAGGGAGGAACCAATAACTTGAAAGCGAACCGACAAAAGGGACGGAAAACCACGAGTTCAGACGGGCTGAGTAGCGAGAGAGTGCAACGAGGTCAGGTAAATTATGGACACTGGCCAAGCTCAAGGTTATTTAAAGACGCATGCACAAAAATATAATTTTATTTACACAAAATAATGAGAGAATTTATAGGTAAAATTACCTCAAAGAATTAACGGGCAAAATCACATCAGTAAATGAAAGGGGGAATTGTAGTTATAAATCAGGCTATGAAGTTAGAACTTAAGATATTCCCGGAGGAGACTATTCAAATGGGAGGGGGGGGGCAGGATTAACTTAATTGGGTTACTAAAAGGGGAAGCGGGGTTGGCTTACGGATGTCTTCTGCCCTTGAGGTGAGGCCGCTCGGACTTCAAAGCGGGAGGTTGGAGTGATGACGGTTCTCCAAAAGCAAGGGGACGGGGGAACTTCCGGTCCAGGGGAGAGTATTTCGGCTACCCAAAATGAGAAACTCTTCGACAGGAGTTGACGAAAGAAGTCGGGAAAATCACTCGGGGCGATCGTTCATTGGAATTACCTCCTGGCTGGGGCTAATTCCAAATACACAAAATAGTCCAGCTGTCACTTTGCTTTGTTGCTAGCACTTGACTTGGAACCATGGGGAAATCTTCTGGGTTCTGGACGAGACTTCTCAACTCTGTGTCTCCTCGTGGGAGTCAAACACTATTTATGTCCGAGGCTCTCCCCGAGTGGGGTTAGCGGGAAACAATTCTACTCTCGAATGGCCTCGAATCTTCTTGCAGAGGCCATTCTAGTCCGCGTGAAGGTGAATAGTGGGGAACGTGGTTCGAGGCTACCGCTTGTGGAAGGGGAGGGGGGTTAGGCTTACCAATTTAGGCCTAACCGGGCCTCCTGCAGCGCGTGGAAGTACAGTCTGCTGAATAGATTCCAAGTGGGGTTACCTCGCAATGCAAATATTGTTATTTTAAAGTAGAGCCGTGGGAAACACGTAAGGATATAGAGAAACGCACAAGAATTTCCCAAATAAACTTATATTTTAACTTCAACAATTTACTACACAAAAATTAATCCTTAACCACCGAAATACTCCGAATATTAAAATACACAATAATTACTTTAATTAGCTTGCCCCTCTAAAATTGGTTAAATTCGCCACGCACTTCAATATACAAGATTTAGGCTTATTGACTCTACTGGAGTTTAAATACCTCAGGAATGTTATTGCCTCCACGACGCGTGCCAACTGGCCGAAGGAGGTGGTCGAGATCACGAGGTACTTTTGGCGAGGGTACAGATGGGGTCCACATGGTATTCATGGGCGGTTCTTCAAGGACCAGAACAATCCCGGTGCTTTAGGCGGCACCAAGGTAGGCGTGGTCTCTCTGGCGAGAGTAAGTCGAACTTGGTTCTTAAACCAAGTTAACTTGTAGTTCGGTGTGACCACCGAGTAACGAGCTCGAGGGGAAGCTTTTATCCTTCGTTAATTAATTCCTCATGGGCGAGGACTGAACTCGGGAGAGTCTTCTACAAGGGCCAGGATTGAGGAGGAGAGGTTTATCTGACGAGAATAAGTTAAACTTGAATAAGTTAACTTAAAGGTCAGTTTGGAAACCAGGAACTAGCTCGAGGATGAGCTTCTTCTTGGTTCCAGCCTTCCCCAAGGCCGAGTATAACGGACGGGGATTTCTCTGACGAGAATAAGTTGAACTTGGTTCCTCAACTAAGTTAAGTTATGAGTTTTGTGTGGCCAACGAGTAACGGGCTCGAGGGGGAGCCTTTTCCTTCTTCTTTTCTTAATTCCTCAAGGAAGAGGAATACCCCTTGTGTTTAAGATGCACCAGGCTATGAGGAGTCTCTCTGATGAGGGTAAGTTGAACTTGAACAAGTTAACTTAACGTTAGGTTTGATAACCAGGGACTAGCTCGAGGATGAGCTGCTTCTTAGCCCCTTAAGGTAGCCCTGTCTCTCTTGCAGGGGACTTCGTAGTCTGACGACCCAAGTATTCTACCTGTCCAGTCTTGGTAGCCCGATCTTAATCCGGGAACTTCATCACCTGGAGACTGACGTATTCTATCTATCCAGTCTCGGTAGCCCGATCTTAATCCGGGGACTTCGTCACCTGGAGCCTGACGTATTCTACCAGGATTTTCCTCAGTGTTTCTTATTTATACCTCGTCACCCCATTGGAGGAGGGGTAAGAGGGGGGAGGGGGGCTTGGGCAAGGGCCCAGGAGGGTTCTTATTCCAAACGGGTTTTCTCACCAAGTCTTACATCGTTTCCTCGTTAGCATTCGAACTTGAGAGAAATGCGTCTCCAATTTCTTACTTGAGGTTACATTGAATCTCACTCTCGTAGGGGAGATCTTGCATTTTAACTTTTAGGCCTTTCACAACGACGAGTGGCGAGGCGCTGTGGTTACGAGCTTGACCCGAGTTGCCTGGCCGGATGCTCTTGCGATTAACATATCGGGTCTCCACTGAGAGAGAACGCGTGGGTGACGATTCTCCTACACACCTTCCTTCGAAGAACCTAATGGAAGGGGGAGGGGGGACTCCCAGGAACTCAAAACAACTAACTCAACCTAGACGAGTTTAGCAAAGTTGAATATCTTTTAGCCCTCTCTTACATTAAGTTTCTTTAAACATGAGCGCACACGCGTGTGCGTACACAGGCATTGTGTCGAACTAGACCTCGTGTGCCTACTTGGCGAGGGGGGGTATGTTACAAAAGCATCTTAACATACTCGCTATACAATTTAACCTTCAAATAACAAACCCCTAATACGTCGATTACCCGCAACAAAACAAAAACAACAAAACAAGCTACTTCCTTACATTTCTCAGCTTTTAAGAACTTAAGTCCTACCGATAACTATTAACAAGAAAAAGAAATGAAAACATGGTTTCACGCCTATTAGGAACTGACTAAACCCTTAATGGTATTTTGTCTCAGCTTATAGAGCGGCTGTCCTTTATCGGCTCCTTTGATGTAGCTAATACCAAAATGGTGCTCTGTGACCATTATCTTACCGCGCCTGAGTCGGCCGTTAGGATTAATCAGTCTACCCAAGTATGTCACTAAATGGTAGTGGTATTTCAACCTAATCAAATTACCCTTCTTATGGTACTTTACTCACTTTAACCTGAACCTTATGGCTAGAGCGGTCTATTGCAGCAGGGCAAAATTGATAGGAGCGTGGGTTCCATAGCTCTCCTTTAACCAGAAACACGGGAAGATCGTGTCTGGGTTCGATCTTTGGGGATCGAAAAAACTTTTCCTTGCGCGGTCGTTAATGGGCGTGGCGCTCACTGCGACTTGGAGTATTAGTGGTAACTCCGTGGACGTTCCACTCGGGGAGGAGACTACTAGGGGTAGGAAATACTCATCTGCGTCTACCATCCGACTAGTTTACCTGGGTGTATCGCATTAACACCTCTTTTCTACTTCCTTGTCAACTCATTTGACTCAGTTCTCTTCGTAGATAATTCCTCCTTAGGTATTCCTGCTGTTACCTCATCCCTACTTTCTATTTCTTCCATCATAACCCCATTTGGCTGGGTTCTCCTCGTAGGTTGTTCCTTAGGTACTCCTGCTGGTACCTCATACCTACTTTCTATTTTTTCCATCATAACCCCACTTGGCTGGGTTTTCATCGATGGTTCCTTCCTAGATCCAGGTCGAGCTACAACTTCCTCGACCTCTATCTGCTTCTCGATAGATGCTCTTTCGAGTGCGGGCAATCTTCCCTTTGACACTTTTTCCCTCTTCATTCTCCAAACCTCGGCTTTTATTTCCGCTTTCGCTATTTCATTTTCCCGTCGGGTTCTTCTTTCTTTATCTTCCAGTTTTATCTTTATTCTTCTTTCTTCATCTTCCCGTTTTATCTTTATTCTCCTTTCCTCACATTCCCTTTCTATCCTTATTCTGAATTCTTTCGCTTCTCTTTTCAACAGTATTATTCTTTCCTTTGTTTTACCTCCGCTTAGCATTCTTCTTTCCTCTGTTTCTATTTTCCACTGTATTCTGTCTTTCTCTAATTTAATGTCGCTCCGTATTTTTATTGCTTCGCATTCTCTTTTTCCCTCTCTTCTTATATTTTCCCTTTTCTCTATCAAACTCTATTATTTCTTCTTCTTCTTCTCTTAGTACTTTCAATTCTGAAAGGATGTAAGCATCCATATCCTCGCCTTCAAGTCCCAGAATTGTCGCTTAGCTCCATTTTGTCTGCAATCAGGTTAATCATTTTTATTTAGCTCCGTTTCCTATCTTTATTTTATAGTTTGCTTTTTTATATCAATTATTTATATTCAATTACCATTGCTATATGGGTTCTGTATATCTAAACACGCTCTAGTCAGTATCTGTTTCTCCCTTAGTGGGTTCTGAATATACCAATCACAATGAAATGTCAATAAATTAATCTCACTTGATTTGAATACAAAGGAAATCGATCTCAAAATTTACAATTAAAATAACAATGAAAAAAAAATGTTGGCATATGTTACGATCGTGATGTACCACTTAACACATCATCTGCAGCGAAATAAACCCTCAATAAATCAAATAATGTACCACATCGAACCTCATCTACCAGTGAATTCAACTTGACACTTTCGGATACTAGGGCAAAAGTCATCCAATCTAACCAGGAACGTAACCTGACAATATGTGATGCTACAGAACATATCGCATCATTTCCACGGAAGAGAAACCTAACCGGGTGAAGTACCCTAGTACATATCAACGTATCTCTCCTAGGTTGACGTATCACTGTACGAGATGCTAAGTCACATTGTGCGCCACCTAGTCCAGGATACACTATGAGTGGACCAGATGCGCGATGATACATAGTGCCTTATCCTCCCGTTATACGAACTCCACCTGACCTGAAGAAAATCACTAAACTCATAGAAATAGAAATCTCAAATTTAATGGTAGAAGCCTTTTCGACAAAGCAGCTCTCATTTTTGTGTCTCAGCAACATACCTGTAGAAAACTACAAAATTACTTTTTCCCTTAAGTTTTTTTTTGTACTATTTTGTGCGGTGCGAGAATTTCTTTAGTCCTATTTGAAACCAAAGTAGAAGGCCGATCAAGGTTATCTGTAACCTCCTCGAATCTAACACATGGGTAAAATTATCCTCGTCTTTACTTATGATTCCTCAAAATTGAATTACCTATGTACATATTAAGTGAATTTCCGCTTTTTTTTCATCACATAGAATCGAAATGAGAGTCTTTTAGGCATGACGACAGGAAGTCTCTGCTTTGGCAACATACAGGGACGAAGTAGCTTGAAAGTGCGTTGAACAAAGTTGCGTGTTCTCGCGAGATCACTCTAACTTTGCTCAATGCAAGAATGCTCTGCGTCGCAAACATAAAATAGGCTTCCGATTGAACTCTGCAGCTTTGTTAAGAGCACAGATTCTTCTTGCTACAAAGTGATGATCTTGATCTGCAGCTGACATAATTGACCGGTCAAAAGCTCCTTTATAACTCACTTCCCTCTCTCCTCATTCCAAGATAGTCCAGCATCAGCCAAAACGTGGGATTCCTATGGCTATATTCAGCTTTGCTAAAGGATGATATATATTATACTAAGAACTGATGGTATCAATCTCCAGCTGACAGTTGCTGGTGCCGAAACGGCAGGTTAAACAGTTCATCTGTAACCAATTACTTCTCAAATAAACTTATTGGAGCAGATCTGGTACATTTATTGCTGATGGGATATGCATAATCTATAACAGATTAGGTAAAATTACGGACACAAAAACTATAGATGAGTAGTTATCAATTAGCTCATGTAAATATAGTTATAAAATTGAGGTCGGATTAGCGCACTTATTTCACTGGAAACAGGAAAATGCTTTTGTTGGACGTAATTAATTTTACCTCTGTAAACCTAAAATTTATATTACTTTCTTTTTGAAATTTACTAGTTACCACACAGAAAATGAGTCAGCATCGGCAAACGGACAAACGCAAAAATTTAGAAAATGGGTTTCAAACACAGATTCACTTTAAGCAGCACCAGACTGTTTAGGATTTTTATATATTAAATGAGTAAAAGAAATATAAAATAATAACAAAAAATGAAACTTGGGTAACGGGAACAATAAAAGAGAAAATTTCAAGCTTGGGATGAATCCAGTTTTCGCCAATTAGAGTTAACTCTTGTCACTGATATCATAAAATTGTAAGTTAAAAATATATTTGGAAAACCTTTGCGCAGTTAAGCAATACATTTGACCCTAAACTAAACATTTGAAAAGGAAGCAACGGGTTTGCGACATATCGTGAGTCTTTGGGCAGAGCTTTAAGGAACCGACCTTCCTGCAAACCTTAGCAGAATTGAGTAAACATGTGGCATTGTGGTAATGTGCTTTTCTGTTTGATGATGAGGATCCACTCAAAGAGCAAATGAGTGGCAATTAGAGCCATTGAAGTCGATGAGATCATTTTACTTGGATATGGTTGGATTTTTTGTCTTTTGGACAATACTATAAAACGTACCCTAATCTATGGCATCTTTGGGTAGTCGGTTAATAGAATCATTGGGGAATTTAGTCAGTTGTATCGACAAGGAAATCTAGAGCAAGGATTGTCACCCACGGGCGGAAGTCACCCCTATGGAGATATTTTATAGTTTATATGAGAAATTAGGGCCTAAAGAATGGAAGACATATTGTCGAACTTTAATCTTTCTAAAATACAACTTTACAGATTATACATAATCTAAATCACACTTTATTAAATTTTTACAAATGAAATATGAGCTCAAGTTTTGTGTGCCGATGGTTTGGAGAGAACCGAAAAACCGCGTTGATGACTGATACTTCTGCCTCTGTAAACCTAAAATTTATATTACTTTCTTTTTGAAATTTACTAGTTACCACACAGAAAATGAGTCAGCATCGGCAAACGGACAAACGCAAAAATTTAGAAAATGGGTTTCAAACACAGATTCACTTTAAGCAGCACCAGACTGTTTAGGATTTTTATATATTAAATGAGCAAAAGAAATATAAAATAATAACAAAAAATGAAACTTAGGTAACGGGAACAATAAAAGAGAAAATTTCAAGCTTGGGATGAATCCAGTTTTCGCCAATTAGAGTTAACTATTGTCACTGATATCATAAAATTGTAAGTTAAAAATATATTTGGAAAACCTTTGCGCAGTTAAGCAATACATTTGACCCTAAACTAAACATTTGAAAAGGAAGCAACGGGTTTGTGACATATCGTGAGTCTTTGGGCAGAGCTTTAAGGACCCGACCTTCCTGCAAACCTTAGCAGAATTGAGTAAACATGTGGCATTGTGGTAATGTGCTTTTCTGTTTGATGATGAGGATCCACTCAAAGAGCAAATGAGTGGCAATTAGAGCCATTGAAGTCGATGAGATCATTTTACTTGGATATGGTTGGATTTTTTGTCTTTTGGCAATACTATAAAACGTACCCTAATCTATGGCATCTTTGGGTAGTCGGTTAATAGAATCATTGGGGAATTTAGTCAGTTGTATCGACAAGGAAATCTAGAGCAAGGATTGTCACCCACGGGCGGAAGTCCCCCCTTTGGAGATATTTTATAGTTTATATGAGAAATTAGGGCCTAAAGAATGGAAGACATATTGTCGAACTTTAATATTTCTAAAATACTACTTTACAGATTATACATAATCTAAATCACACTTTATTAAATTTTTACAAATGAAATATGAGCTCAAGTTTTTTGTGCCGATGGTTTGGAGAGAACCGAAAAACCGCGTTGATGACTGATACTTCTGCCTCCTAAATGGGCTAGACGGTCACTTTCTCAATTTGAATAAATACCTGTTCCTCTTTTTACCAAGCTCTCAGACATTAATGAGCAAGCACCTCTTCATCCATAGACGATGATGGTGATTGAGAGTAGAAGCCATTGGATTCGTTTTCTGTTTAACCTTCTCTCTGTAGTCAGCCTGAAGAATCTGGTCCGAGATTTAAATTAGCCAAAACAAAACAATCTGCTCAATTGTTGGCTTCCAGACTGCACGAGAGAAAACTTCTAAAACCTGACATAAAGGTTTCATTTTATCGCAACAGAGGCGCAGAACGGAGGAAATACTTCAATTCTGCTGGTCAACTTGTATGCTGAAGGGCTTTTTCTCGCTATAAGAATGGATGCGTATCATTCACGTGAATGGAGACTTTTTATTGAAAGTTTGAAAAGAACTTTGAAAAGTGTTTTACTTCACAATGGTAATATATTTGGATTTATCCCTATATGACAGTCAGTAACCCTACGAGTATATGAGGATTATACAAACATCAAGTGTGGACTTGAATGATTGAATTATCTCAGCATAAATGGTTGATCTGTGTGGATTTGAAAATGTTGAACTTCCTTTGGGGCAACAGGGAGGTTACACCAAATACCCTTTCTTCCTATGCTACTGTGATAGTAGGAATAAGGATTAAGGCTCGACTAGAAAGGAATCGCCACCAAAGCAGAGTTTGATCCCAGCTAACAAGAACATCATTAAAGAAAGAGCATCATTAATGAACCACTGTTTGACCTGAAAAGATTATCCTTACATCATTGTACCTCAAACATATTCCCATGAAACAGTTTCTTAAAGCTCTTGATCATACTGGAGACTGCTTTGTCTACATAGATTACCCCTTTCCGTGTCTTAGAGATGGGAAGGAAAAACCCAAATAAAAATAGACGGACCTCAGGTTCAAAACATTAGTTACTTTCACACAATTCGTTACGACGATGACCGCTGGCAAAGCTCAAGGGTAAAATGCATTCACTAATTTGGTGCACAATGTTCTAGGGAACAAGAAAGAGAACTACAGAGATTGTAGAGGAGTTGCTTCTTAGTATTCGAGCGCTGGTGTTACTTGCACTGTAACCTAAGCGAGTTTCCAGATAACCTTGAAGATGTAAGCGAGGAACAAGGTGAACATTTCTATCAAGACTTTAAAGTATTAGAAGAACATTATAAAGATCGTTGGGATCCACATATGATGGAAAATTACTGCTGGTGTTTGATGAGGGGTGTTTCAGATTCTGTACATAAGAGATTGCGCACAAAGAGGAAAATTACTACTAATTAAATGTTAATGTAGGAGATTAAATATTCTAAATAATAGGGACCTTTCATTGTGAGAACCTTTGAATATATCATTCTTCGAATACAACATAGTTCAAAAACCTGATCCAAGAGATAAAATGTAATGAGAGATTTGGATCAGGTACCAAAAACTTAACTAGAATCCGTTGAAAAACGCCATGCAAATATTTATGTTAACCAGTGTTATGTTTATAACTTATGATTGTGTGTCTCTATGAAAGAATGTGCTAAAAAATCAGTATACCTAACGCTCATATATCACTATTTCAAGTTATTTGGCTCGTCACACAAATTATGGAAAAAGATTCTCAAGTGCTTTGACATCAAACACAAAATCCATTCCGCTTAAAATGAGAAATAACGCTTGCGATTCCCTCATAAATCTAAACTAAAATTTAACCTAAAATTTAGGATAGAAAATATATCCTCTTGTGGTGGTGGTGAAATACAGATATTTTCATCGCGTCCTTACATCTTATGTTCCGTTAAGCCTATGAATGCTTGCTTATCCGTATTTCACACTCCTGAGAAGTACACCTACTATAATTCTCATCCTCAGTCAGTCGTGAAATTAGGTTCTGCTTTATTATAGAACTAGAATGGATTAATGCGTTCCATGTCATTTTTACTCTTAATTGTTGCATCTAATTCTTCTCCTATTTGCTTGTATACATGATTTATCAAGCATGTAGTCACACTTCCTCTGGTCTTTCACTCTTTTACGATCGTTTTATCAAAACCTCTGAAGAGATGCCATATTAAGTTTTCGCTTTTCAAACTAAATATGCATTTAGAAATTCATCATCTTTTTCCCATAACCAGCATTCATATCTTCATCCATCTTTTACTTCCTTTCGTTCTCACAGGATAGCACGACTCTCTTACAAAGTTCATAATATATTCTCTCTAAATAACTAATTACGAATAAGAAATGACTTGTTAAAACAGATTAATTTGGCTGCGTTGATCTGCATTCCGTGCGTGGCGTGCTAATGCGCCGCTTAACATCTCTCCGGGATCCACTCTTACTTCTTTGCTAGGAAGTCATACACCCTCGATTTGTTTTTTTTATCGCTAAAGTACTGTGATTTTAGAGTGAATAATTCCTAGAGCAATTCAAAATCTAATACCTTAGCCTCCTGTCTTACACTGTGCCCATACCCCACGTTAATGGTCGTCTTTGCTCTGGCTAGCTCTGTATACGTCAGGCCTGCGTTGCGCCCCTAAAGTCTAAATTATCTAAAATATGCTTCCAACATTTATCGAGTCTGAGGAACCCAATAACATGTCGAACTTGGATGTAATAAAAGTGCGTCTTGCTAATAACATTAGGCGCTATAACATTATTAAACATTATAACGTTTTCTCTGTTTATGACTCAGACGATACCGAAATTGATCCATTTTTTCCATTCAACTTGCTTCACTTATTAGAGGGTGTTTGTTTCCCAGCTACCTCGACTTATTGAAGCAAAATGCTCGATATTAAACTACAGTTATGACACATATATGAAAATAAGGACGAGAATATCATTGCCTATATAATTAATAAAAATTCCAATTTAATTAATCACGAAATGTACTTGTTTTTTCAACGAAATCCTACATTTCAACATTCTTCCACATATATTAAACCAGTGATATATATCGACCTTCTACTTCGTTAAATCTGAAATAAATCTGATCAGACAACATCGGAATGCAGTCAAAATATAAATATATTAAAGGTTTTACTATGAGTATTTTTTTTCATAGATATCTTGATTGCAACAGCCCAACTAGAAGGTATGCTAATTGTAAGAGTCCCCAGGGATCCTTATTCTTATCTTGTTCGAATCTTTGGAAAATGATAGGAGATAATTGTAAGAACCTTTCCACCGAATCATATAAATCGAGTTCCCTGTATACTAATCTAACGTACACAGGTTTGATTACCCTCCCTGCATCTAATTCTCATAATAAAATGTTAAAATCAATAATATATCTCTTAATTGTTACTATCAAAGAATTCAAAACAATCAAGATCGTTTTCACCAGTACTAAATGACTTATTGAGGTCAAACTACTTACGTAACTGGATCAAATATGGATAAGGCGTCACACTTCTAGCTAGCAACAGAGCTCACTTTTCAACAAGCAAGCTGCTATAGTAATATTTATCACTGGAAGTTGGTTCTACCTAAATTATTCCCTTGATATTCATGGATACACTCCTTTTTACACTTTCAGGATGAGCATAGTTAGATATATTTGAATTTATGTATTAACTTAAAATAATGATTTCTTTAAAGCCAAATTGTCACGTTTTAATGATATAATTAAACTCTGTACTGTTTGAATTGCTTATAAGTATGTAAACCTAACTATTGTAAGCTTATACCACCCGCATTAATGACACATACTTACCTATACTTTCTTACTACAATCCTTCACACCAAACCATATTGGGTATGCAGGTAAATATTACTATGATTAATCCTTTCATTTCTGAACTCGATTTTATCAATATCTGTCATAGCTTCACCTATTTTCATTATTACACATACTACGCATTTCTCTTCCACTTCGTCAACTTGATTGGCTATATCTTGTACTATCATTATTTTGCCTATAGAGTTAAATAAACCTCCATGCATAGACTCCATAAGGCCTAAGTAATTTATGCAACTTATCACTCCTTAAATCACTTCGGCAACTTAAATAGTGGAGTAGAATCCTGTTCTAAAGCTTTTTATAGCACAAACAATGCAAAGTGCCTTGTTCGCTTCAAGTTCTTTACCTGTCTTTAGATCAACAAAAATCTACTCAAATGTTTTAACAATATACATACATATACTCTTCAAAACTACATACAAACAGAAGAAGACTTCTTCCATTGAATATAACCTTTATATAGCATTAGTTTTTATTTTATGCAGGTCAAAATAATGTCCATCTCAACTTCCGATTCAGCTTCTCCGATACCCAGAGCACATGTAAAAGTTTGCATAAACTCTTAACCAACCGTTCTAGTTTTTAGCTTATCTGTAAAGAAAAATCCTACCAATATCCTGCTAATATTTACAATATTTCAACTTTTATTTAGTGCCATTGCTACCCAACTAGATAACTGCATCCCGTCAACCTGTAACTCTACATTGAGATACACTTCCTCTTTTCCAACTACTAAGTAATTTCAATCATTCTAAAATTCAAAGCAGCATTTCTTCCAGTATTTCTGTCCCTAATTTCATTTTCAAAGTTACTGCTGATATCATTGATCTAATAATCTCTCTTCTCTTGATTGGTTTCTTATCACATGGTGTCATAGGTCAGGTAGAGTTGACTGACCCTCGCTTACCGCCCTAAATAAATACACACAAAATAAATACCAAAAGAGACTTTAAAAATTGTACATAGATCGATCATTATCCAAAGGACAATTAATATACAACAATTATAATTATAAACATTGAATTTTAAGGAAAAGGCACATCTGCCTCGGTTCCAAAATAATTGTAAAGTTTATCTACATACAAAAGGGTACAGGTTTCTGACCGCAATTTATGTGGACATATATATACAAAATTAAAAAAACAATAGTAGAATCAAGATTCACTTGATAGGGAATCTACCAGAACTCGGCTTAAGCTATCAGTCATAATATTCTCAGAGCCTTTTAGATATTGTATCCTAAAATGGAATTCCTGAAGGAACAAACTCCAGCTCATTAATCTACCATTGTTGTTTTTAATATTTCGGAGATACGACAAGGGTTTGTGATCGGTTTCGATTACGAATTCCTTTCCTATCAATTTATTTTAATTCCCCTTATAATATCGAGGGCCTCTCGCTCAATCACTGCGTAGTTCTTTTCGTGCCGTAATAACCTTTGACTGGCGTAAACAATAGGAAAACTCTCGTCATTAATTCCGTATTGAAGAAAAAAAACAACCGATTCCGCCGTTGTTTGCGTCCGTCTGGATGCCATATGGTTTAGCTGGGTTTGGCAACCGTAATATCAGAGCCGACGCGAGTTTACCCTTAAGTTGTTTGAAGCTGATGATTGACAGCGGAGTCCAAGTTAGTTGTTCTTGGGTCTTCTTCTTCAGGAGCTCGCAAAGTGGAGCAGAAATGGTGGCAAAATTGGGGATGAATCGCCGATAAAAGGAGGCAGAATCTATGAATGACCTCAACTGCTTTTTGTTTGCGGGCAGCAGAATTTTTACGATGGTTTGTATCTCTTCCTCCTGAGGGGCTAATTGATTATTTTATATGCACGAAGCCTAAGTAATCTATTGTGTTAAAAGCAAAATGACATTTACTCGGACCAATTGTCAGATTATGATCCATGAACCTTTGCAACAGCGCTTGAAGAGTGGTCAAGTGCTGGTCCCATTCCTTTGTAGCAAAGTAAATATTATCGAAATAGAATGATCCGTGGGGTAGCCCATCTAAAATTTGTCTTATCATCCTATTATACGAGGAACGGTCAATAAGTTTTGCAATTCGGATATTAGTAAACGGGATATGAGGAAAAGTGTTTTATTATTTTTCAATATAACTACCCTCGACTTCAATGCACTTGCGCCACTTGTCCCTGAGGCTTCGAATTCCCGACCACCAGAAATCGCCTGACTGCTGTTCAATCCACTCCTGGACGGCGAGCTGGACATCTTCATCGTCCCCAAACCGGCGTCCACGCAGTGCAGCCTTGAACTGGCGGAATAAAAAGTTGACACCGCGTGTCAACTTGCCCCGCCGATTCTGACGGATGCACTTCTTCAATCCAGCCAGATCCTCGGCGTAATATTGGCCTGTGATGGTCCTTCCACGAGGCGCATAGTCTCCACTATCAACACTCCCTCAGAATCCCAGAAGATGGTGGCCATGATCTTCCCGGCTGAGGGTTGGGTCCGGAAATTGATGGGGATCGGAGAGCCCCTGTGCTTCCAGGCCATGCTTTCGAGCTTGATCTCGGGATCCAAGTGATGGACCCACGTTTCATCACCTGTCACTATGCGTGACTCGAATCCCGCCGGGTCTTAGTTGTACAGGAGCAGCAGCTCCTCCGAACTTTGACGACGTTGAAGTCGATCATGGAGTGTGAGGTTTCTAGGGACCCAACGGGCACAGACCTTGGTCATGGCCAAATTGTCGTGGATGATGTTGATAACACTTCCATGCGATATTCCAAGTTCTCGCTCGATTTCTTCGACCTTTACCCGTCGATTTTCGAGGCTCATCCTCTCCACATGGGCCACATTGTCCTCGTTGGTCACGTCTGACGGACGTTCGGGACGAAGGTCATCTTCAGGGACTCATGACCATGGCGGAACTCCCTATTCCAGCGAGGAATGGTTGCATAGGAAAGGGCGGTGACGGTGTACACTGCAACCATGCGTTCATGGATCTCTTTGGCATTCTTGCCTTCCTTGGTCAAAAGTTTGATCACTGCGCGGTGCTCAACCTTCTCCCTTGTTGAAAGATTGGTGACTGACGATCTGCGATCAGCTACTGCTTCTTAAATAGACGAGGCAGGAGCGTTCGGCTGCAGGTCCTGACTTGTCATAACTTGTTCTAACACCCCCACAAACAACCATCCCCCTTCCTCTGTTTTGCCCTATTGATTCGCAAAACGTATTGACCGCCCCTCGTAGTTACTGCAGGTGGGGACGACCCTAAATGGGAGTCGAAAAAACTGTAGTAATTCTTTTTCGGTCGGGAAAGCGGTGTACCTTTTAACCTATTCTTGCAATGGGTTGTGGTAATATGCCTTACACAAATCCAGTTCTGAAATATACTTCGCTTTCTCAACCAGATGGAGATTTTGGTCGATAAGGGGAATCTGCTCTGCGTAAAACACGGTGACGGCGTTTAGTTTCCTAAAGTCAATGCCCATCTTATAGGAATTATCGGGTTTCTTAACCATGACCACGGGGGAACATTAATCGGAGTTTGATGGCTCGATTATAATCTTTAATTTTAATAACTTCTCAACTTTGGTATTAAAAGCTTCTCTCAAATGCACGGGTAACGGATACGGCTTAGACCTAATAACCTCTTGGCTGGTCAATTGAATATCGTGCTCAAAATGAGTAGCACAACCTGAAATATCGGAGATGACGTCACCTAATTGACTGAGGAGAGATGTGAGCTGGTTTGTCTGAGCGAACGATAACTGGTCACTTATCTTGAGCTCAGTAGACGAAGATTCTATCACATCTGGTACCAGCAAGGGGTATTTGCTCTCTTGCTCTACGTATATCATTTGTGCTAAATTTAGGGGGTCCAGAGAAGAATTTGATTCAATGGCCAATTTTTCGTCTATAGCCAATATTTAGTTAACTCCTGCGCGCAGATGATATTTCTTTAGGAGGTTTCTATGGAAAAGCTTCCTCTCCTTGGGTGTTTCAACCAAGTAATCGACGGGACCTCGTTTCTCTATTATTTGGTAGGGACCCTTCCATTGGCTTAGTAGTTTGTTATTGTCGGTCGGGAGCAATAACAGAACTTCTTCACCGGGCTTAAAGCTTCGATCTTTGGACTTACAGTTGAAGTAAGCCTTGTATTTATTCACATTAACGTCAGCAATTTCGGTGCATTCTTCCAACCTCTGACGAAGTTCGATTAATTATCTAAGAGTATGATAATTGTACATCCAGATCTAATTTTTGGTAGTGAAAAAATTCTTTGATAATGCTTAAGGGGCCTCGAGAAGAGAGAAATCTCCAAGCTCTACAGGTTTAGAGATCTTAGCTTGGCCAACATCAGGAAATTATATATGATGTATGTCCGGGCTATGCTGATCTACCCCACAGTGGTGTCCCAAGCGGCTAATAAAACCTCAATGAAAAGGCTCCAGCGTATCCAGAACACAGCCTCTCTGCTTATCAACAAAGTAAGAAGGCGTGACCGAATCAGGCAAAGCGTCCCGCATCGGAGGAAATGCTTGGAGCCCATCAATGTCGTCACCCAATAACTGAGCAAAAAGATCTGGTCCACTCGGGAGCAGGCGGCAGGTTGAATATACCCGCGTGGCTACGGGCGAAAGCCTCACGCAGAAGCCGGTTCCCGAGCACAAAACTCTGTTGACGAGATAATATCACTCCAATATACACATAAAAAGCGCCACAACACATCACATCTAGTCCCATACAGTTACTCACGAAAAATGAGACTACAGACAACACTAAAGTAGAATTGTCGGCAAGAAAAGCTATAAAAAGCTTGAATGCTACAAACAACACTATTACACTAAAAGTCAAAAGACAGAAGAAGAAACAAAATACAATAAGAAGAACATTACAAACACATGAAGAAACAAATAGACATTAAAAAACACAAAATAACAACAAAAATAAAGGAAAAATGAAATAGAATAAAAATAAAGTGATGCCCTCCCTACTAGGTCAAAATACCCCCCCCCATCTTAAAATTTTTCACCCACTATATCTTCCACTATACCATTTCTCTTCGAAAAACTGAGTACATCATCATCATAATACCATGACTGGTCGGAATTCTTGGATAAAAGTCAGCAACCACCAAGTCGGCAACTGGCAAAGGCGGAAAAGTTTTGGGAAAGATGTGCCGGTACGTCTCCATTTTTCTCAATTTTTGCTTCCTCACCTCGGCCTGGAAGTTAGCAAATGGCAAAGGCGGAAAGGTTTTGGGAAAGTTTTTGTCAAAACGTCTCCTGGAAGCTACCAACCATAAAAAAAGAAGAAATAGAAGCCAAAAGAGAGATATTACCCTATTACTTCTACACCATTTCACCCCTTTATCACCATAATTTTCATCATCTTTATTTCAGGGTACGCTTTTAAGAAGATGACCGGGTAAAACCCTCCCCCCTGTTTCAAAGCGGCCCCACGGCGGAATTCGCCTTACACAGCCCCGGCCAACTATGTCGCTCACTAGAGAAGTCATAATTGGGGGTATTGGAGGAAGCTGGTTTGAGGATTAGCCCACAGCAGAGAACAATGTCTTGAAGCTCGACTGGACAAGGCACGGACTGCAACCTCCGTTGCTAACCACTGCGGAGGCCCATTCCGAGACCACAGAGGGACAAACAGCCGCCTCTGTGCATGATAGGAGCAGTCGCGATTCAAAAACCCCGGGGAGCGGCGTTGTCAATCAGTTCGTCAGGAGTCATCCCCCGTGAGGATCAGACTCAGTTTCACACATACTCAATCATCCATCATCTCATCATAATGCGTCATTACCACACTCATCTCAACATTCATCAAGGAGATTCCTCCGGTGACAAAGGCTGCTGGAAAAGCGTGTGTGTGGGGAGAGGGAAGGAGGAGGCCACCCTAAAGAGGAATAATAAAACTCACATTATACTCACCAAACTACACAGACAAAAACTTATCCTACGTGCTTGCCTAACGAGGACCAGGAGAGGATCATCTCAACAACATGGCGACCGGTCTGGCCAAATGAATACCCTTCAGGGTAATCAACGGCCAGGCCTTTTTTTTTTATAGAGCCATCTGGCATCTACCCACTTGGGCATAAGTCGCCAAAAAACACGACAGCCTAGAACTAGGCTAATTTAAAATAAAAAAATGAAAACATAACAATCGATATAAATTAGAGAAACTTAACAATCAGGAAGCAATCTCCGGCAGCAGGGGGAGTTCCCCCTCACCCCGGTGCAGGAGAGTGCAACCTACAAACAAAACAATAACAAAAAAGAACCTTAAATAAAGGGAAGAAGCCCGGCCTCCCTTCGAAAGTCAACAAGTCCACAAGTCAATGTGCACGAATCTGTCCCGAGTACAAGGACAGGCGGTAGTGACCCCGCCCATCCCGGCACTGGGACAGGTATCGTGCGCGAAGATCACCCAGACTGGGACATTCGACAAGAATGTGCCGAACAGTCTGTGGGACGACGCAGTCGTTGCAATAGGGTGCCAGCGACCGCTCCATCAAATAGCGATGCGTCACACGAGTGTGACCAATTCGGAGACAACAGAAAGCAACCAGAAGCCGCCGCGGCATTGGGGGATAGGTCCATGGGAACGGTCGTGGCACAATGGCACGCAACTTTAAGTTTCCTTCGACCGTCTCCCATCTTCTTTGCCAAGCAGTCCGAAGAGCTGCCCGTATTCCTGCCATGTAGTCGGTGTGAGGAAGAGCGAAACGCTGGTCCGGTCGCAGAGTCCTTGCGGACTCTTTGGCGCCCTCATCGGCGCGCTCATTCCCCGCACTTCCTACATGACCAGAAACCTAGTAGAAGATAATCTCGAAATCCGCCCGGCTGGCCAAACCCGTGGCGTCACGGATATCGCGAACCAGGGGATGCGGAGATTCCAATGCCCCGAGAGCACTCAGGGCACTTTGTGAGTCGCTATAGATCACAATCCGGTCTCCGAACCGGGCACGTCGCGTAATTTCCCGTACCGAGTGGTGTATTGCCACCAGCTCGGCTGTGAAGTCAGACGCAGCGCCTGGTAGAGCCCCGCTGACTTCAAACAGAGGGGATACGGCGTGAAAGCCGACCCCCTTTTGGGACTTGGAGCCATCCGTATGCACTGGTACGGTACCAGCGTGACACGATGTGTGCTCCAAAAAGGTCGAACGCAATACTCCCGGCGCAGTACAAGCTTTGGGAGCAGAGGCGTGGCGACAAATAGGCAAATGTGGTACCCTCCAGGGTGGCGTCCTGGGCAGAACCAGGGGCGCCACCAGCCTGAGAGCTATATCTACCTCTCGAAGGAGTTTCCTGGCCCCAAACCCAAAGGGCTTAGGGTATGACTGGCGTCTCTCAGTGGCATAGGCGCCATCGGGTTCAGCTGCGGATGCAGTAAGAGCTGTTGGCGACTGAGGGAGACGCTGGGCTCGCGTGTACAGGCAATTGATGCACTGCACGCCGCACAGAGCGAGTGGCATCTCCCCAGCATCGACCAACAGGCTCTCAATGGGGGAAGTGCGGAAGGCACCGGTCGCAAGGCGAAGGCCGGTGTGGTGAATCGAATCCACTTTCCGCAATAAACGCTTGGCTGCGGATGCATAAAACTCGCATCCGTAGTCGAGCTTCAAACGAACAAAGGATCGATAAAAAAGTAAGGCAGAAGCCCTATCAGCGTGCTAGGCGCTAAACGTCACGGGACGAAGAATGTCCATGGCGCGGGTACAAGAGAACCTAAGGCTGCGAATATGAGCCTCCCAGGTGAGGCGTCGGTCGAATACAAGACCAAGGAAACGGTGCGACTCAACCACATCCAGGCGCACCCCATTAAGAAACAAATCTAGATCGGGGTAAAGCCGTGGATGGTGGCAGAAGTGCACCACCTTAGTCTTGGCCAAAGAAAACCGAAACCTGTGCGCTTCGGCATAGCGAGACACGGTTCAATGCTTGTTGGAGTCGACCCTCCAAAGTTGGCATCTAGGCCGCCCCAAAAGAGATCGATAGGTCGTCCACGTAGAGCGTAGCGAGAACATCTTCTGGCAGCACCAAGGTGATGCCGTTGATGCTCAGGGCAAAGAGTGTGACACTAAGGACACTTCTCTGCGGGACACCCTCTTGCTGCTCCTTTGAACCGAAGAGAGCTCCCCCCACCCGTACGCGGAATCGACGATCTCGCAAGAATTCAGATATTAACATTGGGAGGCGTCCCCTTGCCCCCATCGTGTGGAGTCTCCATGATACCGTTTCGCCATGCGGTATAATAGGCCTTCTCTAGATCGACAAACACCGTGGCGTTGTGCTGTCTACTAAGGAAAGCCTCGCAGACGGAAATTTCCAGTCGGAGCAGAGCATCCGACGTGGAGTGGAACCTGCGTAAGCCGCACTGTGCGGAAGACAGATGGCCTCCGCTGTCCAGGAAAAAGGCTAATCTAATATTTACCAATTTCTCCATCAACTTGCACACGCAAGAGGTTAGAGAGATTGGGCGGAAACCGGTCGGAGTAGAGTGATCTCTCCCCAGTTTTCGAAAGGCGAGCACAGTAGCGATTCGCCAAGAGTCGTGAGGAAGACCTTCCACCCAGATCCTGTTGAACAAATCTAACAGAAAGGCCATGCCTTGCTCACCCAGGTGTCGAAGCATGGCGTACGGGAGATCGTCCGGACCATAAGCGGTGTCCACGCACGAAGCGAGAGCGGAACGCAACTCACTTATAGTAAACTTGTCGTTGAAGGGTTCTCCGCCTCTGGAGGTGAAGTCCAGCCGGCAGCCTTCCGCGACATTACGACGTGCATTAAATGCTGGTGGAGCAGCATCCCGGCTAGAGAATGCGGAAAAAGCGGTCGCTAAGGATTCCGCCACGGACGCGGGGTCCGAGATTGCGGTTATATTCTCCTGGAGAACGGGAGGAAGCTCCTGCGAGAACTTGCCCCGAATCCTTTTGACTTTCTTGCACACCTCAGCTAAAGGGGTCTTTCCGTTAAGTAAAGACACGTATGCCCGCCAAGAAAAGCGGCGGGCGTCCTTCGAAATATACCGGAACATACCCTTGCCCGACAAAATTCACCGAAAGTGAAATCGTTCGGGTGGCGCTTATAGCGCATTTAGGCATAACGCTTCTGTTTGAGGGCCGTCTCACACTCGGCTGCCTACTATGGGAGTGGTCAGCGTGCACAATGGCCAGACGTCCTAGGAATAGTATTCAGGCCCACGGCGATGAGGTTGCCGGAGAAGAACTCAATGGCCTCATCTACCGACCTAAACTCCTCGACTAAGATAGAGAATCTAGTCATTTCCTGAAATGCAGGCCACCGCGCCCGTGCTAAGCACCACCGAGGTGCTCTCTCAGGCGGCAGTTGCCCTGAAAATGATATTTGAATTGGAAAGTGATCACTACCATGGAGGTCATCGACCACCTCACAATCAAAATCAGGCTGTGCATCCGAAGAGCACAAAGATAGGTCGAGGCAAGAACATGAAGCGGTTCTCGGACAGTGATGCGTAAACTTGTCCACGTTTAGGACACCCATCTCAAGCTCTTCGATCAGATCGGCAAGGACTTGTCCCCTGGGATTTATGGAGTAATCTTCCCAAAGAGGATGACTGCCATTCAGATCTCCAAGCAAGAGATAGGGCCTCGGCAACCGTGCCACGAGGCGGCGGAAGTCCCCCGCGTCGAAGTCAGCTGACAGTGGAATGTACGCAGAAATAATAGTATACCTCCTATCCAGGTGCAGCTGCACAGCCACTGCCTGAAAGGAGGTATCTAAAGAGAAAGGAAGAACGGAGACATCATGCCGGGTGTAAACCGCGCATCCCCCAGCCCGGCTATCCCGCGGTGGTAGGGTCGCAAGACCCTAATACCCGTGAAGGGCGAGAAGGGGGCACGCGCCTAGCATGGTCTCCTGCAAAACGATAGCTAACGGGGAACGGGACGAGACGAGCCTCCGCGGCTCCTCCCGGTTGGCCCGGAGTCCACGGCAATTCGACTAAAGGAATATACCCTTGGGGCCTAGCTCGGAGGAGACGCGGGGGCCCTCTTCGAACTGAAAACCCTCACAGGAATGGCTATACGCTTCCCGGGGGCAAAACCCCGGGCGCTGTTGGCCGGACAAAGCGCTAAAGGCGCTGTTGCCTTCGAGGACTTATTGGGGGAGGTTGGGCTCGCCATGCGAGGCTTTTCCTCCCTCCGCCTCGAAACCTTAGGCGGGCGTTGCGGCTTCGGAAGTTGGGGGCCCTCTTTTCGAGCAACCACCGTTTCCGAGCCACTCGCTCTACCTCGGTGCGTGGGCGAAGGGGCCGAAGCTCCTTTGTTGCTGTCCTCCTTTCGGGGGACAGCTTTAGAAACACCGGAAGATGGCCTAGCGACCATCTTCAGGGGTGTTGTCTCCTGTGAGTCTAACGACTAGGTGGAGGTGCGTGGCCGTTTTGCCTTACGGGAAACGGTCACGCTGGGGTAAGACGGGGGAGCCCTGGTTATAGCCGGGGCTGGTTATGAATCCTTTTTGCCGCCAGCTTCACCAGGGGAGCGCCCGGGTTGGGTAGAGCCCGCAGAAGGGCTCCGAATGGGCGCCGAAACAACCGTGCTCGTTGGCCTGTATGGGCCAGGAGCAGAGGGTGCCTTTCTAACTATTGAGGCATATGACTTCCCAGGCAGAGCTGGGCGCGCCAGGACCAAGTCCTTTGTCTCGCGGAATGAGAGTCGATCCTGGGCCTGAACGGCCAGGATTTCTTTCTCAAGGAGATATGCACCACATTGCTTCGAAGAAGCAGGGTGCGGCTCTCCGCAATTGAAACACTTGGCCACACACGATTTGGACTTATCGTGTGCGACCATGGAGCAATTTACACAGACTTCGGGTGACCCTGACTTTGCACGTCTACATGAGCGATTCGTATTGCCAAAGCCTTGGCCTTAATAGCACCGCCGCGGCAGTGGCACGAATGCCTTCACGCAGTAGCGGTACCCACCGGCACGCACCGACTCAGGGAGCTTGTCACAGTCGAACTTGACAAAGAGTGTAGGGTTGGGTCTCGAGGCCCCTCCCAGTTTTCTCATCACACGTTTGACCTTGACCGCCCCATGGTCGGCCAGCTCTAGGGTGATGTCCTCAAAGGAGTAGTCAACGAGTTGCCTCGCATAAACTACTCCTTTCACAAAGTTCATGGTAGAGTGTAGCGTCACACTCACCGGGGTGCCTCAAGTGTCCGAAGAGCACTTATCTTAGCCACCTCGGCGGGATTCCTCGCATTCGCCAGTAGGCTTCCCCTGAGAAACGGGTTACCTTCGGCTCTCTACCAATTGCACTAGCTAATCCTCTCCTCTGATGGATCATGTTGCCCTTGGACAACATGGTGCCATCAGTGGAGCAAATAACGAGGAAGCGTTGGAAGCCAGCGGGCTCGAAAACGCCAGGGAACCTCTGAATCAGGGGCCCCGATGTCATCGAGGCTCCGCCCTGTGCGCTTTTGGTGTTTATCATCGTCAGGAGCTTCGTACATGGACGGGCAGAGTGACTGGATGTGCCAATCTTGGCTTGGTCGCTTGCCAAAGGGGCAGCAGACTGATCCGTCCCCGTAGCCTCTACGGATGGAGAGGAGCCCCGAGTTTTCTTCGTTTTTTTGGTCTTTTTCGTCCATTCCTTTTTTGGAGAGGAGGGCGGGGAATGAACCCGCTTCTCACCCCCGCTGGTACAAGCTTCCAGGCCAGATGGACCGGCCTCAGCCAGGTCCTTCTCCCAAATGGAGAAGGTCCTGGTGCTCTCAAGGGCATCATCCGGAGGAGATCTCTCCCCTCCTTGTTCTGCCTGAGAATCCCCAGCCGTTTGAGGAGGACCTTGCATAGGGGCGGATTCGGGTTCGATGCTTGGCGCCGCGCCCGGATTCCCCCCCATGAAAGGCCCTACCGTCTGAGGCTGGTTTTCTTCAAGGACCATGTCTATCACAGGAGGGGCCTCCAGTTGGCCATCATCTCCCAGGACATCGCAGCTCCCCTTGGCAGCGTCATAAGTCTTTAGTGGGGAGGCACAGGCCTTGACCCCGGCAAGGTTTAATATTCTTGCCAGCAGGTCTTTTGAGGGAAGCGACCTAAGGGGCCTGGCTTCCCTCTCCCCCCTAAGGGGGTTTGCCCTACCCAGCTGCTTGCACGAGGGGCGGTCGGCAATGGGCTGCCTGCTGGCTTTCTTGGCAGTCCCCTTAGAAAGCAAAGGAGGGACTGCCGCTGGAGATAGGGAGGTGCCCGAAAGCACCTCCAGAAAAGGGGGTGCTTACAGGCCCGGCAGAGCCAGGCTCCGCCATTTGGGACCACCCCTCCCGCCTGGTTTCCTGGCAGTCCTTCGGCATGGCGGCTCCACCTTGAACACAGGGTAAAAAAGATAGATTTTGAAGACGAGAGGAAAAGGAATGTGGGGAAGGTATGGGTGGGGATGAAGCAGGTTGTTAAAAGCCAACCACTTCAGACCGGAGCTCAGGGGTTAGGGGACATTGTCCCCTTCCCCCCCCTCAGCCCCGATTTGTGACGATTGGCTGAGAAGAAGGTCAGCTTCTACCCTGTCAAATTAGAGGCTGACCAGAGAAAGTTGTGGGAGAGGTTGTATGAAAAGCGACGAGGTAGGAGAGAAATACAGGCTATCTGAAGGAAGGAAGAGAGGCTAAGCTTGGGCCAGACGGAGAGCTGGATCCCGTCAGCACGGCGGCCAGAATGGCAAATCGCCGCGCCCCTTACGGGGAACGGCCAGGCCAAACGGGATAGAGGTACAGTCTTTGAAACCCTCTTCGGAAAACTCAGTGTCGCAGTAATACGCCTTATTGACACCCTAACCGGTTACTTGGCGATCTGCGAACGAAGAAAAGAAATCGAACTAATCAACAAGGAAGATGGCATTTGCGTTTTACAAGAAATAAGATGGCCCTCAGCGTGATTACAGTAAAAAATAAGCAAATTTAAAGGAGAGAAATGCAGTATGGACAATGTATGCCGGCACGTATGAACGCATTTGATAAAGTCTAGCAAAGAGGCATACGACATAAAATTCTAAATCTGGAAATGAACAACTATTTGGAAAGAATTTGATGCCTCTACGCCATGGAAAGAAGATATGCATACATAGACATGGGGAATTACCAAGGTGAAAGATTCAAGCTTAATGCGGGCCTCGCTCAGGGAGGGTGTTTAAGTCCTTCGCTATACTTAGTGTATATTTCAAACATTCTCCCTCCCCAGGAGCGAGGGCTGTGTGAATATACAATACGCAGATGATTTTACTCAATTAATTCCCTGCGTTTATCGCAACCTTCAGATGCAGGCCAGAGTAACGGCAACAGAAATAGAAAATCTAAACGAGTATGAACGGGAATGGAAAATTAAAACGAATAAATATAAATTTAAAATTATACCTATGTATCGTAAAAAAAACTATCTGACGTTTAGGTAGATGGAGAGCGTTACAGGTATAATGGTGAAGGCAATATTTTAGGCCTAACTATTACCAAAAATGGTTACAAGAAACACGTGACCGAAAGAATAAACGAAGCACGAGGCATGCTAACTTTACTCTACAGATTCAGAAATCTAAACAGGAAAAATAAAAAAAAAGATCTACCAGGCCATGATATGGCTTACCTTGATAAATCCAACAATTTCCATGTATACGGTTTCAAGAAGCAATCTAATAAGAATGCAACGTATACAAAATAAGGCAGTATACATAATTACGAACACGCGGCGATTAGAGAGGAAAAAACAAAGAGACTTACACATAGAACCGAAAATATAACCATTAAACAAAATAATTGAAAAAGAGCCCCCCCAAACAAGAAGAAATAGGAGAGGAACTAAATAATCAAATAGCGTGAGGGGCAGGTGGAGACAACATATGATATTTCCTAGTGCTAAAAAAAAAGCGGACCAAAGGGAAGAGATGGAGATTTACGTGTAAACCAAATAACGAAACCCTATTGTGACAAAAAATTCCCGAATAATCACAAACTCACCAGATTGGACTTGATACCCACAAGGAATGACAAAACTAACCAAAAAGTGCAAATGAACGAAAAAGGAAAAACAACATGAATAAGAAGAGAAGTAAACAAATAAATAACCAAGGAACATGAGCCCACACAACAGATACAGATACGAGAATTATGCTACAAAAATAATAGCAACTCGAGTTATTAACATAGCAGTAAAACAAACAACACTAACAACGGTTTGAACACCTATTTCATACACACATAACATAATAAAACCACATAAATAAACAAACATACACACTTTCACTCTCAATTATTTCAAACTTAACTCTAAAATTAGTTTATAGTACAGAGATTAGCGTGACCTCCACGCAACTTGCACCTCTCGGCAAACCCCCAATTTCCTTCCACTTCAATCATCTTCCTCCTCCTTTAGCGCTATCCAAAGATGGGCCAAACACTAATACCAGGGACAGGTACAGCAAATCGTAACAATTAAAAGCTAGGAAAACATAAAAACACCGTGGTCCGGGTCCCACGTTAAGCAGGTCCACAGGCCAACTTGGTCGACTTTCAAGCCTTTGACTTTATTTCAGTCTGTCCTATCCTTACTTCTTTCTTCTTCCCCTCTATCTCTTCCCCTCTCCGGAGCTCTCTTCCCTCGGTGCCTTCAGGCCCAGAGGGAGGAGGGCGCCGGGAAAACTTGGGGGAACCGGGCCTTAACCCCCCTCGCCGACCGGGTCCCTTCCCCGGGAGGGACTGGTCAGGGGGTGGGGGATGGGCACGGGGATCTAAAACTTTTTCTCCCACTTTCCCTTTCATTTCATTTCATTGATACCCTAATAAGACAACCTAATTAAACAACCTAAATAGGAAGAAACAACCGACTAAGAAGACAACACAGATCAAAAGTGTAAACAGAAATAATGCGAACAAAATGAACTAAAAGTGTAATAAGTGAAGTATATTAAAAAGTTTAACAAAAATGATAGTGAAGTGAAAGTTAAGAGTAAAACAGAAATAAAACAAACATAGTAAACTAAAAGTGTAATAAGTGAACTATAGTATGAAAAAGTTTAACAAAAATCTTAGTGAAACTTAATAGTAAAACACGTGAACATAGTGAAATTAAAGTGAAAATGTGATAACAACAAGAGAAAGTGAAACAAAGTAAGGAAAGGAAAAACAAGTAACATAACAATACATAAACAAAGCTCAGAGCTAAGATAACTCAAAACGGCATGAATGCTACAATAAACACATGGATGAAAGATGAAAATAATAAGGGGACAGAGATTAGGCGGTCCTCCCGCTTCTGTCTGAGGAACATACATAGGTGCTAAAGTGTGAGAAAGGAAGTAAGCATGATGAATGTTTATGTAAATGCATGATGGTGGTTCGGAATCCACGTTAATCAGCAGGTCCAGCCTGTCCCTCGGGCAAGGGTATTCCACCCTTTCTACATTTGACTACCGAGGTTTATCAATCTGCCTCCTCACCAATCTGTCTTCTTTTCAATCAAAACTTTCCGTCTCCAACCATGAACCCTCTTCTAAAGCTTGTTCAGAACTTCCCATAAAGCACTTCACTATCGGTGGCAGTTTCTCCAGGAGCAAGTTGGCCGCGGGCCTTCTCCTCTTCTGTGTCCCTCCCGATCGTTTGAGGGGTACAGAGGGGAGGCCGTACCTTTTCTCACCCTAAAAAAAAATCCGAAGATTTACTCAGTCTGTACGCTTGGTCTCTCGCTGCGAACTAGTAAAGGCTATCACAGTTAAAGGAGGAAAAGTTTCAGGAAGGAACCAAAGAAAACGCCTTCAAGAAAACTTCGAAGAAAAAATATATGCGCTCCTGGGGCTGATGGAGATTCCTCCTGATCCTCTTGAGCGAAGTACCCCCCCCCCCCGAAGGGATTGCACTTTCTTATTCTAAATTCTTGACTCTTTTTTCATACTTTTTACCTCAAACTTACTTCTCACTACCACTACATAACTTGGTCACCGGCAAGGTCTGAGTTGCAGTTGGTAGTAAGGTATAGTGAACCCCTTCAGGAGACCCTCTTAGGGGACAAGAAAAGAAGGGCCGATTGTCGGTCACAAGCCAGAACCAACTGTGGACCACTGTTAGGGCTAGGCCCAGATAGGTAGGGTTGACCAAGGAGAGTGCGAAAATTGGGGGGTAGGCGAGATATAACTAGGCCAGATAGAGGGGCTCCTCCCACTTGTGGATACTGGTTAAGACTCCTCTCCACGGAGAGAGGATTACTCCCGGGAAGATGATGGACCCACCGGACTTCAAAAGGTTTCCCCTGAAACTCATACCCAACGGAAGAAGTAGTGCAATACATATTTATAGATCTGCAGATACCACTAATCAATTACATTGAGACACCATCTAGATTCACAGTTATTTTCCTAGAAAACAAAGACGTAGAGCAGCTACTGTCATCTGCGGGGAGCATTACGCTAAGGAAGATGGACTTGGAAGGTAGAGTATCACTAAAAATCACGGCTAACAGAAGTGTCATTTGCCGAAAAATCGAGTCCTGGGTTGGAGAGCACTCATGCGAATAAATAAGAGAAATTGCAGAGGTGGGCAAATTTAAAGATCGCACTCACGTTTTCAAGGTCATTTGTAAATCTACCGAAATGGCTTCAAGGATCATGGAACAGGGACTTCTCGCTTTCAACATGAGGATGCTATCCGCCCACATACAAAGAGACGTCTTCACAAGTATACATATATGCTTCAGATGTTTTGCGTTGGAAGAACATACGACGCAAAATTGCACCTCAAATGGTCTTATAATCTGTTCTGAATGCGGAACTGAAAGCCATTCTTGTCGATAACCCAACAACACAGTTAAAATGTATTAACCGCCAAGGGGTACACAGAACTATATCCATGATTTGTCCTAAAAGAAGTGAAATTATAAAGACAAAAGAAACAGAGCCAAACAGAAATAATACGAACGTTAATAAAAACTGATACGCAGCAATGGCAAAAAGTGACCAACAAGGACCGGCAACTCAGATTAATTTAGATGGTACGCTCAACGTAAAAATACTTACTTGTATATTACATGCCAGGTGATGGATATAACTAACCCTGGAAGTTATGCAACAACAGTCAACAGCATGTTACAAGAAAACGGGTTCAAACCGATGAAATTTCCCAAAGAAGTCGACTCATCGGCCATTTTCAGAATCAATGTCACAGAAAAGATAAAACTTGAGTTACTCGAAGAGGTGAAAGGAAATCAACAGGCAGAAGAATCAGAAGAGGACACAATCAACGAACTCCGACGACGACACAGAGCAAGAGTGCACACGGGTTACTCACAGGAAAGCCAAAAGAAAGGACAGATTTAAATCCACAAGTAAAAGGGGTCCATTACCCAGATATGAACTATCAGAGGGACCCTTGAATGCAGTCAACAGAGGGAGGACCCAGGAGAAACGAAAGAAGAAACAGAAAAAGAAGAAACACCGATAAATTAACAGATAGGACAAACTAAACGGAAAACAAGTGGAAATTGACAATTTGATTATAGATATTAAGAAACTAAAAATACTACAAATTAACAAATGCAAATGGAAAGACAAGGAAACTATGTACCCAAAATTATTCAGAAAGATTGACCCAGATGTTATACTAATACCAGAACATGGAAGAAACACAGAAAACGAGAAATTAAAGATATGGAACTACAATGTTATTAACACAAATCCTTCAGGTGAAACACACGACGGAGCAGCAATAACGGTCAAGCAAGGATTGCAGTACAAAACAATACAAGGATTGGTAGATGCATATTTAGCTATAGAAATTAAAATGGAATTAAGCAACATCATTGTCGCAACTGGCTACCAGCCGCCCGGGCGCCCTCAATTACCGGTAAAAAACTTTACTAAACTCTTCAACTCTAGGATACCGGTCATTTTGATGGGCGATTTAAACGCCCATTGCGGGGATTATGGGTACAGATCTACAAACAGAGTCAGAAAACAACTTAACACGCTTATCAATGCACGTATACTGCAAAGACTGAGACCCAATTTCCTTACATACTTACAAAGAGATCACGCAACAAAACTGGACATCTGCCTAGCTAACTTTAATCTGCCCTTTAACTATTTTATGGAACCAGTGGATGTTCCTTGTAGTGGCCACCCTGCGACTCTAACGTACATAAACAAGAATCCTATGCAAATCTCTTTGAAGAAATGGAAGACCTACCATAGAGCGGATTGGGATAAGTACAAAGAATTACTTCAGACGTACGTGCCCAGCCCGCCGCTCGGGGGAGCCACTCTAGAGAAAATCGACGGGGAGTTGGATAGGATGAGAGAAGAAATTAAAAGGGCAGAGAAGATGGGCGTCCCCATTAACTTGTCACAAATAATTAAAGAACTTAGGTGGACACCAGAAATGGTGGCTTTGAGCGAGGAGATCAGGTGGTCGGCAGAACATATAAGAAGATACGGAACATCAAGGGAAGCATACAACGTACTAAGGAGAGAGAAAAGAGAACTAATAGCACTAATTTATGAAAAAAACAGAAAGAGAAATGGGATCAGCACATCGAAAATTAGATGTGGAAACATCACCAAGGAAATTTTGAAAACATATCAACAGATTAAAGACTCCGACAACGAGGGATAAAATGAAAATTAAGGATGCAGGGAACAACATTTTAGAAGGTGAGTAAGAAATAGAGGCATTATTTAGAGAGCACTGGAGAAATGTATTCAAAATTAGGGAAGAGAATGAGGACTATGACATTGAGTTCGAACATCAGACCGTGAACGAACTCAATGGAGAGATCAAAAAGACATACCCCTTCTACTTTGTCTAGCAAAGGACAAACAACAACGACGGAATAGACGCAATCATTACATCTAAGGAATTAAAAGAAACCATAAAGAACTTCCGACAGAGATCCCCTGGCAGATCAGGACTCACCAGATTAAATTACATCGAAGCACCCCCAAACATACTGGAGGGAGTGAGAAACGTCTCCAATGCGTGCTTGAACACAGGATACTTTCATGATGAACTGAAAGTAGCGAAGATGATATTCATACCCAAGGCGGGAAAACCCCCAGATCAAGTGAATAACTACTGCCCCGTCTCGCTGCTAGATTTCATCGGTAAGGTATTGGGAAAAATAATAAATAACAGAGTGTCCAAATTCCTAGATGATAATGGCCAATGAAATAGCTTCAAATTTGGCTTCAGTAAAAACAGAAGCACGGAGATGGCCTTTGGAGTTATCCTTGCATAGATAGCCAAATCAAAGAGAGAAAAAATGAAGGTAGACATCGTATGCCGGGACGTGTGTAAAGCATTTGACAAAGTATGGCAGAGGGATATGCGACTTAAGATACTCAGATTAGTAATGAACAACAAGATCAAAAGGATTTTATGTGATTATGTAATGGAGAGACGTGCTTATGTGGAAATAGGACGACATCAGGGTGAAATATTCGAGCTCGCTGCGGATTTGTCCCAAGGCGGATGTCTGAGTCCGTCTCTCTATTCATTCTACACAGCAGATATACCACCACCAAGAAACGAAGGCTGCTTGAACATCTAATTTGCCGACGACGTCACTCAACAATAGTTTGCCCCTACAGGAACGACCCAATGGAAGCTACGATGAATGCAGAAGAGATAAAAAGCATTATTAGATACGAAGAAAAATGGAAAATTAAAACCAACAGAGATAAATTTAAAATGGTAACCGTGTACAGGAGGAGCATCTCATAAGTATATGTAGAAGGACAGTGCTACAGATACGACAAAAATGTAAGGTGCTCGGACTAACCATTACGAAACCAGGTTATAAAAAGCACGTAACTGAGAGGGTAAATTGAGGGAAGAGCGGCCTGGCATTACTGTAAAATTTAATTAACCTTAACATGAAAAACAAGAGAAAAATTATCAAGTCATAGTATAGTCCACGATTATTTATCCAACCATCGCGATGTACACGATCTCGAGAAGTAACCTATTAAGACTCCGCAAAATCCAAAACAAAGATATCTACTTAATAACAAACACTAGAAGAGGAGAAAGAAGAAAACTACGAGACCCACATAGGGAGGCAAGGATAAAGCCACTTAACAGAATAGTTGCAAAAGAAGCAAGGAAAGTCTTAGAAAAGACAGAATGAATTAAGAGTTGAATTAACCAACCAAATTGCCCAAAGAGATTGATGGAGATCACACAGATTATTCCCAAGTTTCCCAAGGAGTACCGGGCCTCACACCCTCCCTCTTTGGCTGCTCCATGATCCCCAAGGGGGGCGGGAGGAGGGTTGGAAGAGCTGTTCTTTGTCTCTCACCTTTCTTTTCATTTCGTTTCATTTCCGAATTTTGCGCACTCAATCAGAGTTCGGATCCAGCTCCCATACTTAATGTGTATGCTCGGAAAAGGAGGTAAAGTTAAGCGTGAAATGATAAACGTTCCCTGAAGATTTTGTGTGAACCCTCTAAATTTTTCATACGAATGTATACTTGGCTCGACCCCCACAATATCTCTCTATAAGCAAAAAGAGCCACTGGAAGATAACGATGCCATTCTCTTGGCTGCTCGGCGCAAATCTTTCGCAGGATGGCCTTGAGATTCCCATTCAGCCTCTCGCACATACCATTTCCGGTGAAGTGAAATAAGATGGTAAATAGGGGCTTTATCATGAGTAATTTTCCTAACTGCTCCATCAAATGGGAGGTAAATTGACGGCCTCGGGCGGACAATATTTCCTTCGGTAATCCAACGCAGGAAAATATGGAGATAAGAGCTTCGGCACACGAGCTGTTGTAGATCTTCTTGAGGGGGACAACCTCAGGGATCCTGGTGTCAAAATTGACCAGAGGGAGGACATAACTATGGTCCTCACCAGATGAAGGGTGAATTGATCCAAACAAGTCGATTGCCATTCGTGAGAAGGGTTCTGAGATTACTAGGCCCTGCTGCAAAGGGTCCGTCTTAACTCGCCCTTTAATGGCAATTTTCTGGGATATGTAAAATAATCGACAATATCAAAGGATTTCCTCCGACGCCTCGGGCCAATAAAAGTACTTAAAAATTCGTTGTGCAGTCTTTGTGTGAATAAAGTGACCCGAGAGAAGGCTGTCATTTGCGGTTTGTAAAATAAGTCGCACTTGAGAGCGGAGAACGCATAATGCTCGAGACTCGGTGAGATCTACCTCGGAGCATATGTGACAGAAGAGGTTATCTTTAACGATGAAGGAAATTAATTTTCAACCCCTAATGGACTCTTGTGTTTGATTTTTAGCCCTATTCATCAGAGGCTGAAGGGATCCACACTCATTCTGCTTATTAGAAAAGTCGTCGTTTTCGACATTACTATAATCTGAAGCACATAGGGTTCCCAGGGGTGCGGGTACTTCCAAATTCTGCTTCGCTTGTTAGCGGACAGTCACGGGTTGAGCCACCGGGGGTAAAAAAACTTTGGAGTAGCTTATCCGAGACCACGATACACGTTCAACAGGTATCTTGGACTAGGGTAGAGATACAGCAGCCGTTCACTGTACCAGTCTCGAATTGAAGGCCCCAAAGGATGCTTTAGTTGAACAAAAAGTTCACCCGGTGTCTGGTGGGACCTGGTTCGTTCGAAGAGAGAGGCGTTTCCGGGTGAGACGGGGTTTGAGAAGGTGTGGCACTCACTTGGTGCCCCTAGTGGTAATAGTTATTCCTCAAGTGATGGCTTTGAGGGCAATTTGTTTTCACATGACCCTCGATTCCGCAGAAATAACACACAATAATCCTCTTGGGAAACGCTAACGAAGGGGAACTAGAGGAGTAGGGCTGGACTTCTCATTTGACCGGTGTTCAAATAGGCTTCTGCTTGTTTTGTTTTTTTGTTTTTTTCAAGGGGCCATCTGGCGACTGCCGACTTAGGCATAAGTTGCCGTAAAACAAACAGCCTAGTTCTAGGATACTTTAAAAAATTGAACAGGAAACAATAAAAAGAAATAACAATAACAATAACAAAGCAATAACAAAAACAATAACAAAAACAACAACAACAATTAAACCGGGTTAAATGAAAGGGATAAGGCTGGCCTCCCCCCAAAAGTCAATAAGTCCACCAGTCAAAGTACACGCACTCGTCCCGAGTACAAAGGAAAGGTGGTAGCGACCCCGCCCATCCCGGTACCGGGACAGGTGTCGTGCGCGAAGATCACCCAGACTGGGACATTCGACAAGAATGTGCCGAACAGTCTGGGGGACGACGCAGTCGTTGCAATAGAGTGCAGGCGAGCGCTCCATCAAATAGCAATGCGTCAAAGAGTGTGCCCGATTCGGAGACGAAAGAAAGCAACCTGAAGCCGCCGCCGCATTGGGGGATAGGTCAATGGGAACAGTCACGGTGCAATGGCACGCAACTTTAAGTTCCCTTCGACCGTCTCCCATCTTCTTTGCCAAGCAGTCAGAAGAGCTGCCCGTACTCCTGCCATGTAGTCAGTGTGAGGAAGAGCAAAACGCTGGTCCAGTCGCAGAGTCCTCGTGGACTCTTTAGCGCCCACATCAGCGCGCTCATTCCCCGCAATTCCTACAGGTCCAGGAACCCAGCAGAAGATCTGCCCGGCTCGCCAAAACCGTGGCGTCACGGATTTCGCGAACCAGGGGATGTGGAGATTTCAATGCCCCAAGAGCACTCAGGGTGCTTTGTGAATCGCTATAGATCACAATCTGGTCTCCGAACCGGGCACGTCGCGTAATCTCCCGTACCGAGTGGTGTATTGCCACCAGCTCGGCCGTGAAGACAGACGCAGCGCCTGGTAGAGCCCCGTTGACTTTAAACAGAAGGGATACGACGTGGAAGCCGACCCACCCTTGGGACTTGGAGCCATGCGTATACACTGGCACGGTACCAGCGTGACACGATGTGTGCTCCAAAAAGGTCGAACGCAATACTCCCGGCGCAGTACAAGCTTTGGAAGCAGAGGCGTGGCGACAAATAGCCAAATGTGGTACCATTCAGGGTGGCGTCCTTGGCAGAACCAGGGGCGCCACCGCCCCGAGAGCTATATCTACCTCTCGAAGGAGTTTCCTGGCCCTAAACCCAAAGGGCTTAGGGTATGACTAGCGTCTCTCGGCGGCATTAGCACCATCGAGATCAGCTGCGGATGCAGTGAGAGCTGTTGGCGACTGAGGGAGGCGCTGGTGCGAAAGGCACCGGTCGCAAGGCGAAGGCCGGTGTGGTGGATCGAATCCACCTTCCGCAATAAACGCTCGGCTGCGGATGCATAAAACTCGCATCCGTAGTCGAGCTTCGAGCGAACAAAGGATCGATAAAAAAGTAAGGCAGTAGCCCTATCAGCGCCCCAATCGCTGAACGTCACGGAACAGAGAATGTCCATGGCGCGGGTACAAGAGACCATAAGGCTGTGAATATGAGCCTCCCAGGTGAGGCGTTGGTCGAATAAAAGACCAAGGAAACGGTGCGACTCAACCACATCCAGGCGCACCCCATTAAGAAACACCACCTTAGTCTTGGCCAAAGAAAACCGAAACCTGTGCGCTTCGGCATAGCGAGAGACGCGGTTCATTGTCTGTTGGAGTCGACGCTTCAGAGTTGGCATCTGGGCCGCGCCAAAAGAGATCGAAAGGTCGTCCACGTAGAGCGTAGCGAGAACATCTTCCGGCAGCACCGAGGTGATGCCGTTGATGCTCAGGGCAAAGAGTGTGACACTGAGGACACTTTCCTGCGGGACACCCTTTTCCTGCTCCTTTGGGGCAGAGAGGGCTCCCCCCACCCGTACGCGGAATCGACAATCTCGCAAAAATTCAGATATAAACATTGGGAGGCGTCCCCTCGTTCCCATCGGGTGGAGAGTCTCCATGATACCGTATCACCATGCGGTATCATAAGCCTTCTCTAGATCAAAAAACACCGTGGCGTAGTGCTGTCTACGAAGGGAAGCCTCGCAGACGGCATTTTCCAGTCGGAGCAGAGCATTCGACGTGGAGTGGAACTTACGGAAGCCGCACTGTGCAGAAGACAGATGGCTTCCGCTGTCCAGGAAATAGGCTAATCTCACATTTACCAATTTCTCCATCAACTTGCACACGCAAGAGGTTAGAGAGATTGGGCGGAAACCGGTCGGAGTAGAGTGATCTCTCCCCAACTTGCGAAAGGCGAGCACAGTAGCGATTCGCCAAGAGTCTGGGAGAAGACCTTCCACCCAAATCCTGTTGAACAAATCTAACAGAAAGGTCATGCCTCGCTCACCCAGGTGTCGAAGCATGGTGTACGGGACATCGTCCGGACCATGGGCGGTGTCCGCGCACGAAACTTGTGCGGAACGCAACTCACTTACAGTAAACTTGTCGCTGAAGGGTTCTCCGCCTCTGGAGGTAAAGTCCAGCCGGCGGCCTTCCGCAACATCACGACGTGCATTCAATGCTGGTTGAGCAGGATCCCGGCTAGAGACTGCGGAAAAAGCGGTCGCTAAGGATTCCCATACGGACGCGGGGTCCGAGATTGCGGTCCCATTCTCCTTGAGAACGGGAGGGGGGTCCTGCGAGAACTTGCCCCAAATCCTTTTGACTCGGCTCCACACATCAGATAAAGGGGTCTTCCCGTTAAGTGAAGACACGTATGCCCGCCAAAAAGAGCGGCGGGCGTGCTTTGACAAAAACCGGAACCTAGCCCTAGCCCGACGAAATTCAGCGACAGTGAAATCGTTCGGGCGGCGCTTATTATAGCGCATGTAGGCATAACGCTTCTGTTTGAGGGCCGTCTCACACTCGGCCGACTATTATAGGAGTGGTCGGCGTGCAAAACTGCCAGACGTCCTATGAATAGTAGTCAGGCCCACGGTGAAAAGGTTGCCGGAGAAGAAATCAACGGCCTCATCTACCGACCTAAACTCCTCGACTGAGATAGAGAATTCAGTCATTTCCTGAAATGCAGGCCACCGCGCCCGCGCCAAGCACCACCGAGAGGGACTCTCAGGCGGCAGTTGCCCTGAAAATGATATTTGAATGGGAAAAAGATCACTACCATGGAGGTCATCGACCCCCTCCCAATCAAAATCAGGCTGTGCATCGAAGAGCACAAAGATAGGTTGAAGCAAGAAAATGAAGTGGTTCTCGGAGAGTGATGCGTAAACTAGTCCACGTTTAGGACACCAATCTCAAGCTCTTCGATCAGATCGGCAAGGACTTGTCCCCTGGGATTTATGGAGTACTCTTCCAAGAGAGGATGCCTGCCGTTCAGATCTCCAAGCAAGAGATAGGGCCTCGGCAACCATGCCACGACGCAGCGGAAGTCACCCGCGTCTAAGTGTGCCGACGGTGGAATGTACGCAGAAATGACAGTATACCTACCATCCAGGTGCAGCTGCACAGCCACTGCCTGAAAGGAGGTATCTAAAGAGAAAGGAAAAACGGAGACATCATGCCGGGTGTAAACCGCGCATCCCCCAGCCCGGCCATCCCGCGGTGGTGGGGTCGCAAGACCCTTTTACATCGGGAAGGCAGGCAGCGGGCACGCGCCTAGCATGGTCTTCTGCAAAAAATAGCTAACGGGGAACGGGACGAGACGAGCCTCCGCAGCTTCTCCCAGTTGGCCCGGAGTCCACGGCAATTCCATTGAAGGAATATGCCCTCCAGGCCTAAATCAGAGGAGAAGCGGGGGCCCTCCTCGAATTGAAGGCCCTCAAGGGAATGGCCGTACGCTTCCTGGGGGCAGAACCCCGGGTGCTGTTGGCCGGACAAAGCGCTGAAGGCGCTGTCGCCTTCGAGAACTTATTGGGGGAGGTTGGGCTCGACATGCGAGTCGTTTCCTCCCTCCGCCTCGAAACCTTAGGCGGGCGTTGCCACTTTGGAGGCGGGGGGCCCTCTTTTCGAGGAGCCACCGTCTCCGAGCCACTCGCTTCACCTCGGGGCGTGGGCGAAGGGGCCGAAGCTCCTTTGTTGCTGTCCTTCTTTTGGGGAACAGCTTTAGGAACCCCGGAAGATGGCCTAGCGACTATCTTCAGGAGTGTTGCCTCCTGTGTGTCTAACGACTCGGTGGAGGCGCGTGGCCGTTTCGCTTTACGGGAAACGGTCACGCTGGGGGAAGAGGGGGGAGCCCTGGTTTTAGCCGGGGCAGAGTATGAACCCTTTTTCCGCCAGCTTTACCAGAAAGCGCCCAGGTTGGGTAGAGCCCGCAGAAGGGCTCCGAATGGGCGCGCAAACAACCGTGCTCGTTGGCCTGGATGAGCCAGGAGCAGAGGGTGCCTTTCGAACTACTGAGGCATATGACGTCCCAGGCAGAGCTGGGCGCGCCAGGACCAAGTCCTTTGCCTCGCAGGATAAGAGTCTATCCTGGGCCTGAACGGCCAGGATTTCTTTCTCCAGGAGATATGCACCACATTGCTTCGAAGAAGCAGGGTGCGGCTCTCCGAAATTGACACACTTGGCCACACACGATTTGGACTTATCGTGTGCGACCTTGGAGCAATTTACACAGACTTCGGGTGACCCCGATTTTGCACGTCTACATGATCGATTCGTGTGGCTGAAGCGGTGACAGTAATAGCACCGCCGCGGCAGTGGCACGAATGCCTTCACGCGGTAGCGGTACCAACCGGCACGCACCGACTCAGGGAGCTTGTCACAGTCGAACGTGACGAAGAGTGTAGGGGTGGGTCTCGAGGCCCCTCCCTGTTTTCTCATCACACGTTCGACCTTGACCGCCCCATGGTCGGCCAGCTCTAGGGTGATGTCTTCTATGGAGTAGTCAACGAGTTCCCTCGCATAAACTACTCCTTTCACAAAGTTCATGGTAGAGTGCGGCGTCACACTCACCGGGGTGCCATGAAGTGTCCGAAGAGCACTTATCTTGGCCACCTCGGCGGGATTCGCCGCATTCGCCAGAAGGCTCCCGTCCGAGAAACGGGTTACCTTCGGCTCTCTACCAATTGCACTAGCTAATCCTCTCGTCTGATGGATCATGTTGCCCTTGGACAACATGGTGCCATCAGTGGAGCGAATAACGAGGAAGCGCTTGAAGCCAGCGCGCTCGAAAACGCCAGGTAACCTCTGAATCAGGGGCCCCGATGTCATCGAGGCTCCGCCTTGTGCATTCTTGGTGTTAGTCTTAGTCAGGGGCTCCGCACACGAGGGGGTAGAGGGGCCGGATGTGCCGATCTTGGCTTGGTCGCCTACCAAAGTGGTAGCAGACCCATCCTTCCCCGCAGCCCCCGCGGATGGAGAGGAGCCCCGAGTCTTCTTCGTCTTTTTTTTCCTTTTTAGTATTTTTCTTTTTAGGAGAGGAGGGCGGGGAATGAACCCGCTTCTCACCTCCGCCGGCAGAAGCCCCCATGCCAGATGGGCCAGCCTCAGCCAGGTCTTTCTTCGAAATGGAGAAGGTCCTGGTCGTCGTAGGGGCACCTGTCGGAGGAGATCCCTCCCCTCCTTTTACTGCCTCGGAGCCCTCGGCCGTTTGAGGGGGACCTTGCATAGGGGCGGATTCGGGTTCGGTGCTTGGCACCGAGCCCGGATTCCCCCCCATGGAAGGCCCTACCATCTGAGGCTGGGTCTCCTCAAGGACCATGTCTATCACAGGAGGGGCCTCCAGTTGGCCATCCCCTCCCAGGACATCGCAGGTCCCCTTGGCAGTGTCGCCAGTCTTGTGTAAGGAGGCACAGGCCTTGATCCCAGCAAGGTTTAAAATTCTTGCCAGCAGGTCTTTTGAGGGAAGCGACCGAAGGGGCCTGGCTTCCCTCTCCCCCCTAAGGGGCTTTGCCCTACCAAGCCGCTTGCACGAGGGGCGGTCGGCAATGGGCTGCCTGCTGGCTTTCTTGGCAGTCCCCTTAGAAATCAAAGGAGGGACTGCCGCTGGAGATAGGGAGGTGCCCGAAAGCACCTCCAGAGAAGGGGGTGAGGGGGAGTCCCCTACACCCGTAGGCGTAGGAGAGGAGTAAGCCTCCCTTCCGGTTAAAGAATTATGGAGGGTCCCTTGCGCAAGCACAAGGGGGGGGGGACCTCCATTTTCTCGGTGGAGCGGCCCGAGGGCGGCTCCGTAGATGTTTTTGGGGAAGTTGGGGGTTGGGGTTTTTGTTTTTTTTCATACATGAGCATGGCGACCCTCTTTTTAATACGGGACGCAATAGCTCATCACCTCTTGCAGTTGTCCGCACTGCAAGAGGTGCTTACAGGCCTGGCAGAGCCAGGCGCTGCCATTTGGGACCACCACTCCCGCCTGGTGGACTGGCAGTCCATCGGCATGGCGGCTCAACCTTGAACACGGCGTAAAAATGAATAGATTGTGAAGAGGAGAGGAAAAGGGATGTGAGGAAGGTATGGGTGGGGATGAAGCAGGTTGTTAAAAGCCAGCCACCCTAGACCGGAGCTCAGGGGTTAGGGAATATTTTCCCCTTCCCCCTCAGCCTCGATCCGGGACGGTTGGCTGAGAAGAAAGTCAGCATCTACCCTGTGAAATTAGAGGCTGACCAGAGAAAGTTCTGCTAGAGGTTGTATGAAAAGAGAGGAAACAAGTGTTTTGAAGGAAGGAAGAGTGGCTAAGCTAGGGCCGGACGGAGCGCTGGATCCCGTCAGCACGGTGGCCAGGATGGCAAATCGCCGCGCCCCTTACGGGGGCCCCCATCCCGAACCGGAGCTCAGGGGTTAGGGAATAATGTCCCCTCTCCCCCCAGCCCCGATCCGGGGTGGTTGGCTTGAGAAGAAGGTCAGCATCTACCCTGTGAAATTAGAGGCTGACCAGAGAAAGTTGTGGGAGAGGTTGTATGAAAAGCGACGAGGTAGGGGAGAAATCGGGCTATCTGAAGGAAGGAAGAGAGGCTAAGCTGGGGCCGGACGGAGCGCTGGATCCCGTCATCACGGCGGCCAGGATGGCAAATCGCCGCGCCCCTTACGGGGTACAGCTACAAAGATAAAGAGAAAGAGGTTTGTTAGTGGTTGCCGCTCGCATACCTTCCAATTGAATATAAGTATGTATGTGTAAATAGATAAAAAATTTCGTAGATTTACATAACTATGATTTGCTCTATCTTTATAGCAGGAAGTGCGTTTCCAATGAATCTGTATAAATCTCAAACAGAGATGAATTATATTTAATATATTGACAGCACGATAAATATACTGCATTATTCAATAGTTAATTCAAATTATGGTCAAATAAATATAAACATTGAGTGGGTATATTTATTTCTTGATCAAATCTTTTTATTCAAGTAACATAGTTTTAAAAATCCGTTAAATAAATCTTATTGGCTGAATTTTCATAACAATTTAAAAAAAAAAATAATGGAAACGTTGCTTTCTGCCCTTTGTGCCAAATCTGCAAATCGTATCTTATCGAATTGCGCCGACCCATCTTTGCTTAAATGTATTTACTGCGAAAATGGAGGAATTCTAGACTGTAGAAAATCTCGACCAGAGATCAGATATGATTTGCGACCCAATAGATGCTGAAAATCAGGTTATCAATCGTGAGATAAGTTTGTCAGAGCGAGGATTACATAGAGGCTAAATTGATTGCTTGATCCAATCACTTTCACAAACTTTCCCTGGAACGATAGTTTTATATATTACAACTTTTACTGTTGTATAGCGCAAAACATAATTTCCTAACTGGCATAGGGAGAAGGATTAAAAGGTCCAAAGAACTCATTTATTTTTCTCATATAAATATATATATATATATATATATATATATATATATATATATATATATATATATTAGTGTAATTGGGTAGCAGGCTTTCTTGAATGCAATTTTTTTTAAGACCATTGTGTATTTTGCCTTAATTAATTTCCTTTGGCAACTTTCTCTTCTTCTAATTATCTTTTTTATTCCATCTTGTAGATGGTGGATCACTTGTCCAGTATTCATCTCTTTTTTAAATTTAGCTTGGTTTTTACTAAACACATTCATTTAAAAAAGAGATGAATACTGCACAATTAATCCACCATCTACAAGATGGAATAAAAAAGATAATTAGAAGAAGAGAAAGTTGCCAAAGGAAATTAATTAAGGCAAAATACACAATGGTCTTCAACAAAATTTGCTTTCATAAAGACTACTACCCAACTACACTAATATATATATATATATATATATATATATATATATATATATATATATATATATATTACATTATATGAGAGAGAGATAAATGAGTTATTTGGACCTTTAATCCTTCTCTCTATGCCAGTTGGGAAATTATGTTTACGCTATACAACAGTAAAGATTGGACCTACAGTTTTACGTGAGATCCGAAACACGGTGAGCAATATATCCTTACGTATTTATTATTTCTTTAATTTCCCCTGTGCCGCCTGTATAAAGTTAGGATAATGAAAAAAGTGTAGGGAATAGTGGAAGAAAGTTGGAGATTCGGAAATATTATCGTTCTGAAGATTGTTAGTTGCATGTGTTTGTAAATGTGTTGTTTTTAGGCGTTCGACCCGTTAAGTTCATTCTTTTTACTACTCCTCTAGCGTTCTCTCTCTTCACTTTTTTTTATTATTCATGTGTAAATATCGTAGGTTCTATTTATTTAATTAGTAAAATAAACTTAGTCTATCATTAGTCTATCTGCTTGGTTTACAGTTTTGTCTTCCTATATCATTTGTCATATTCATGGTCCTGTTCCGTATGTCGTTGCCAAGGTGTGGTTTCCGATTAAGTATTCTTCATTGCTTCGTTAACACGAGTTATTTGTGTCCTTTTTTACGTATTCCATTGTTCATAGATGTCATTTTTTTATAAATTTTATCCTCTTACTGATTTATCTTCATTGTATGGTTTGGAAAAAGGAAGTGTGATCTTTACTCATGCATCTGGGTTTGCTAGGCCATAATTTCTTCTACTGTCTTGTATATTTTTGCTATTAGTTTCTTAGCACTCTTCTCTATACTTTTGTGAAGCGATTTTAATTCAGCTTCTAGGTGAATATCACATTATCTCCGCATATCTCTTGGTTTTACGACGAAGAGCGAGAAGAAGAAAGCAAGAACTTCTAATTGGAAAGGCAATCGAAAGCGTTTACGATCCATTCGACCTCCCATCTTTCTCTTTTCATACTTTCTCACTCATTCATTCATTCCTATACATGAAACTTAAAAAAGGAGAAATTTTACCCATGATTCTGTAATTACTATTATGAAGGCATAATCTCGAGTTTCTAATTTTCTAGTGCTAGCTGAGTGAACTGAGAATCAGAACTTTGTTCAAACTATGGCCGTCACATAATGATGCATAATTTGAGGCAGTGGAGAAACCGGGTTTGTGTAATAGATCACTGTCGAATCCATAGTCATAGGTCTCCCAAACAAGAGGCGAATCTGCCACCATTCAGAAAGAGATTACTCTATTCTTTAAGATACTGCTAAGACTAAAGATGAATATAAGACTGTCTCTATGTAAGCTGGATGCGCCTTCGATAGTCAAACCTTTAAGGGGCAGCACTGCTATGTCACGGTAGTGATTAGATCAACAGCCATCATTTAGTCGGCCATAAATAATCCCTCAGAAGGGTTTCCCCGGGTTCATCCACTCATCCTCCTCTTCCAGTCAATTACTCAAGCTTGGCGTAAGGTTATGGAATGAAGGGACTTTATAATCATAAATTATTAATTTTAACTATATCCCAGGCAAAATATAGGTATAGAAAAAGAAAGGAAAGGAACGAAAATCGGAAACTTGGTTCTGCACGAGCCAGTATGGATGACGCGAAGGTGAGTAAAGGGTTCCTCTTCGTGTCTTCGCAGGACATGAAAAGGTAACTAGAGAAAAGCCCCACAGAGCATAATATACTCGAACATCGGTGTGATGCTGCTTAGGCTTAAAGAGAAGTATAAGGGATAAGTCGCCCTTTGGGACATTGATAAAAGAACCTGGCTCTGCTAATAAGTGACGAAACATGCAAAGTAAATAAAAAAGATCGGTCTCGAACCACGAATACCACATTATGTAACTACCAAAATTTTAGTCATATGCAGGTGTCTTAATTCTTGGGTAGTATCCCGCATAGATCAGAAGATTAAAAACAAGAGAAAAACAAGACAAATCGGCCAGACTAGAAGACATTATAAAATTTTATAATCAAGCCGGATAAGAACACAGTCACGTGTTCAAATTGATTTTCAGAACTAATGAAATGGCATAAAAGCGAGGAAACTAGGACCCTTAGCGTTCTAATTTTTTTTTATTTAAGGGGCTATCTGGCGACTGCTGACTTAGGCATAAGTCGCCGTAAACAAACAGCCTAGTTCTAGGCTACTTTAAAAAATTGAACAGGAAACAACAATAAAAAGAAATAACAATAACAAAGCAATAACAAAAACGATAACAAAAACAACAACAACAATAAAACCGGGTTAAATGAAAGGGAGAAGGCCGGCCTCCCCCCAAAAGTCAATAAGTCCACCAGTCATGGTGCACGCACTCGTCCCGAGTACAAGGGACAGGCGGTAGCGACCCCGCCCATCCCGGTACCGAGACAGGTATCGTGCGCGAAGATCACCCAGACTGGGACATTCGACAAGAATATGCCGAACAGTCTGGGGGACGACGCAGTCGTTGCAAGAGGGCGCATGCTAGCGCTCCATCAAATAGCGATGCGTCACACGAGTGTGTCCGATTCGAAGACGACAGAAAGCAACCTGAAGCCGCCGCGGCATTGGGGGATAGATCCATGGGAACAGTCGCGGCGCAATGGCACGCCACTTTAAGTTCCCTTCGAGCTCATCTGGCGACTGCCTACTTGGGCATTAGTCGCCGTATTAAAACTGGCCTAGTTCTAGGCTACTTTAAAATAAAATTAAAGAGAGAAAAAAAAACAACACCCCAAAAGGGGGAAAGGAAGCAAGCTGGTGCGTTGGGCAGAGGTCCCCCCGGCGCAGGAGCGTGCAACTAAAGGAAAAAAAATAAATAAAAAAAACAAAAAAAAAACAAATGCAAAAAACAACAAAAAAAAACAAAAAAACAAACAAACCGTGCTTAAATAATAGGGAGAAGGCCGCCCCCCCCCAAGAAGTCAACTAGTCCACAAGTCAATGTGCACGAATCTGTCCCGAACATAAGGGACAGGCGGTAGCGACCCCGCCCATCCCGGTACTGGGACAGGTATCGTGCGCGAAGATCACCCAGACTGGGACATTAAACAAGAATGTGCCGAACAGTCTGGGGGACGACGCAGTCGTTGCAATAGGGCGCAGGCGAGCGCTCCATCAAATAGCGATGCGTCACACGAGTGTGTCCGATTCGGAGACGACAGAAAGCAACCTGAAGCCGCCGCGGCATTGGGGGATAGGTCCATGGGAACAGTCGCGGCGCAATGGCACGCCACTTTAAGTTCCCTTCGACCGTCTCCCATCTTCTTTGCCAAGCAGTCCGAAGAGCTGCCCGTATTCCTGCCATGTAGTCGGTGTGAGGAAGAGCGAAACGCTCGTCCGGTCGCAGAGTCCTCGCGGACTCTTTGGCGCCCTCATCGGCGCGCTCAATCTCCGCAATTACTACATGTCCAGGAACCCAGCAGAAGATAATCTCGACATCTGCCCGGCTCGCCAAACCCGTGGCGTCACGGATACCGCGAACCAGGGGATGCGGAGATTCCAATGCCCCGAGAGCACTCAGGGCGCTTTGTGAGTCGCTATAGATCACAATCCGGTCTCCGAACCGGGCACGTCGCGTAATCTTCCGTACCGAGTGGTGTATTGCCACCAGCTCGGCCGTGAAGACAGACGCAGCGCCTGGTAGAGCCCCGCTGACTTCAAACAGAGGGGATACGGCGTGGAAGCCGACCCCCTCTTGGGACTTGTAGCCATCCGTATACACTGGCACGGTACCAGCATGACACGATGTGTGCTCCAAAAAGGTCGAACGCAATACTCCCGGCGCAGTACAAGCTTTTTGAGCAGAGGCGTGGCGACAAATAGCCAAATGTGGTAGCCTCCAGAGTGGCGCCCTGGGCAGAACCAGGGGTGCCACCGGCCCGAGAGCTATATCTACCTCTCGAAGGAGTTTCCTGGCCCTAAACCCAAAGGGCTTAGGGTATGACTGGCGTCTCTCGGCGGCATAGGCACCATCGAGATCAGCTGCGGATGCAGTGAGAGCTGTTGGCGACTGAGGGAGGCGCCGGGCTCGCGCGTACAGGCGAGTGATGCACTGCACGCGGCGCAGAGCAAGTGGCATCTCCTCAGCATCGACCAACAGGCTCTCAATGGGGGAAGTGCGGAAGGCACCGGTCGCAAGGCGAAGGCCGGTGTGGTGGATTGAATCTACCTTCCGCAATAAACGCTCGGCTGCGGATGCATAAAACTCGCATCCGTAGTCGAGCTTCGAGCGAACAAAGGATCGATAAAAAAGTAAGGCGGTAGCCCTATCAGCGCCCCAAGCGCTGAACGTCACGGAACGGAGAATGTCCATAGCGCGGGTACAAGAGACCCTAAGGCTGCGAATATGAGCCTCCCAGGTGAGGCGTCGGTCGAATACAAGACCAAGGAAACGGTGCGACTCAACCACATCCAGGCGCACCCCATTAAGAAACAAATCTGGGTCAGGGTGAAGCCGTGGATGGCGGCAGAAGTGCACTACCTTAGTCTAGGCTAAAGAAAACCGAAACCTGTGCGCTTCGGCATAGCGAGAGACGCGGTTCAATGCCTGTTGGAGTCGACGCTCCAGAGTTGGCATCTGGGCCGCGCCAAAAGAGATCGAAAGGTCGTCCACGTAGAGCGTAGCGAGAACATCTTCTGGCAGCACCGAGGTGATGCCGTTGATGCTCAGGGCAAAGAGTGTGACACTGAGGACACTTCCCTGCGGGACACCCTCTTCCTGCTCCTTTGGGGTAGAGAGGGCTCCCCCCACCCGTACGCGGAATCGACGATCTCGCAAAAATTCAGATATAAACATTGGGAGGCGTACCCTCGCCCCCATCGTGTGGAGAGTCTCCATGATACCGTATCGCCATGCGGTATCATAGGCCTTCTCCAGATCAAACAACACCGTGGCGTAGTGCTGTCTACGAAGGAAAGCCTCGCAGACGGCATTTTCCAGTCGGAGCAGAGCATCCGGCGTGGAGTAAAACTTACGGAAGCCGCACTGTGCAAGAGACAGATGGCCTCCGCTGTCCAGGAAATAGGCTAATCTAACATTTACCAATTTCTCCATCAACTTGCACACGCAAGAGGTTAGAGAGTTTGGGCGGAAACCGGTCGGAGTAGAGTGATCTCTCCCCGACTTGCAAAAGGCGAGCGCAGTAGCGATTCGCCAGGAGTCTGGGAGAAGACCTTCCACCCAGATCCTGTTGAACAAATCTAAAAGAAAGGCCATGCTTCGCTCACCCAGGTGTCGAAGCATGGCGTATGGGACATCGTCCGGACCATGGGCGGTGTCCGCGCACGAAGCGAGAGCGAAACGCAACTCACTCACGGTAAACTTGTTGAAGGGTTCTCCGCCCTGGAGGTAAAGTCCAGCCGGCGGCCTTCCGTGACATCACGACGTGCATTGAATGCTGCCGGAGCAGCATCACGGCTAGAGAATGCAGAAAAAGCGGTCGCTAAGGATTCCCATACGCACGCGGGGTCCGAGATTGCGGTCCCATTCTCCTGGAGAACGGGAGAGGGGTCCTGCGAGAACTTGCCCCGAATCCTTTTGACTCGCTTCCACACCTCAGCTTAAGGGGTCTTCCCGTTAAGTGAAGACACGTATGCCCGCCAAGAAGAGCCGCAGGCGTGCTTCGAAATATACCGGAACCTAGCCCTAGCCCGACGAGTTTCAGCGACAGTGAAATCGTTCGGGCGGCGCTTATAGCGCATGTAGGCATAACGCTTCTGTTTGAGGGCCGTCTCACACTCGGCCGACCACCATGGGAGTGGTCAGCGTGCAAAACGGCCAGACTTCCTAGGAATAGTAGTCAGGCCCACGGCGATGAGGTTGCCGGAGAAGAACTCAACGGCCTCATCTACCGACCTAAACTCCTCGACTGAGATAGAGAATTCAGTCATTTCCTGAAATGCAGGCCACCGCGCCCGCGCCAAGCACCACCGAGGTGGTCTCTCAGGCGGCAGTTGCCCTAAAAATGATATTTGAACTGGAAAGTGATCACTACCATGGAGGTCATCGACCACCCCCCAATCTAAATCAGGCTGTGCATCCGAAGAGCACAAAGATAGGTCAAGGCAAGAAAATGAAGCGGTTCTCGGACAGTGATGCGTAAACTCATCCACGTTTAGGACACCCATCTCAAGCTCTTCGATCAGATCGGCAAGGACTTGTCCCCTGGGATTTATGGAGTAATCTCCCCAGAGAGGATGCCTGCCGTTCAGATCTCCAAGCAAGAGATAGGGCCTCGGCAACCATGCCACGACGCGGCGGAAGTCCCCCGCGTCGAAGTCAGTTGACGGTGGAATGTACCCAGAAATGATAGTATACCTCTTATCCAGGTGCAGCTGCACAGCCACTGCATGAAAGGAGGTATCTAAAGAGAAAGGAAAAACGGAGACATCATGCCGGGTGTAAACCGCGCACCACCCAGCCCGGCCTTCCCGCGGTGGTGGGGTCGCAAGACCCTTATACCCCGGGAGGGCAGGCAGCGGGCACGCGCCTAGCATGGTCTCCTGCAAAAAAATAGCTAACGGGGAACGGGACAAGACGAGCCTCCGCAGCTCCTCCCAGTTGGCCCGCAGTCCACGGCAATTCCATTGAAGGAATATGCCCTCCAGGCCTAGCTCGGAGGAGACGTGGGGGCCCTCCTCGAATTTAAGACCCTCACGGGAATGGCCGTACGCTTCCCGGGGGTAGATCCCAGGGCGCTGTTGGCCGGACAAAGCGCTGAAGGCGCTGTCGCCTTCGAGGACTTATTGGGGGAGGTTGGGCTCGCCATGCGAGTCTTTTCCTCCCTCCGCCTCGAAACCTTAGGCGGGCGCTGCGGCTTCGGAGGCGGGGGGGCCTCTTTTCGAGGAACCACCGTCTCCGAGCCACTCGCTCCACCTCGGGGCGTGGGCGAAGGAGCCGAAGCTCCTTTATTGCTGTCCTCCTTTCGGGGAACAGCTTTAGGAACCCCTGAAGATGGCCTAGCGAACATCTTCAGGGGTTCTGCCTCCTGTGAGTGTAACGACTCGGTGGAGGCGCGTGGCAGTTTCTCCTTGCGGGAAACAGTCACGCTGGGGGAAGAGGGGGGAGCCCTGGTTTTAGCCGGGGCTGGGTATGAACCCTTTTTGCTGCCAGCTTTACCAGGGGAGCGCCCGGGTTGGGTAGAGCCCGCAGAAGGGCTCCGAATGGGCGCGCAGACAACCGTGCTCGTTGGCCTGGATGGGCCAGGAGCAGAGGGTGCCTTTCGAACTACTGAGGCATATGACGTCCCAGGCAGAGCTAGGCGCGCCAGGACCAAGTCCTTAGCCTCGCGGAATGAGAGTCTATCCTGGGCCTGAACGGCCAGGATTTCTTTCTCCAGGAGATATGCACCACATTGCTTCGAAGAAGCAGGGTTCGGCTCTCCGCAATTGACACACTTGGCCACACACGATTTGGACTTATCGTGTGCAACCTTGGAGCAATTTACACAGACTTCGGGTGACCCCGACTTTGCACGTCTACATGAGCGATTCGTATGGCCGAAGCGGTGACAGTAATAGCACCGCCGCGGCAGTGGCACGAATGCCTTCACGCGGTAGCGGTACCAACCGGCACGCACCGACTCAGGGAGCTTGTCACAGTCGAACGTGACGAAGAGTGTAGGGGTGGGTCTCGAAGCCCCTCCCTGTTTTCTCATCACACGTTCGACCTTGACCGCCCCATGGTCGGCCAGCTCTAGGGTGATGTCCTCAATGGAGTAGTCAACGAGTTCCCTCGCATAAACTACTCCTTTCACAAAGTTCATGGTAGAGTGCGGCGTCACACTCACCGGGGTGCTATGAAGTGTCCGAAGAGCACTTATCTTGGCCGCCTCGGCGGGATTCGCCGCATTCGCCAGAAGGCTACCGTCCGAGAAACGGGTCACCTTCGGCTCTCTACCAATTGCACTAGCTAATCCTCTCCTCTGATGGATCATGTTGCCCTTGGAAAACATGGTGCCATCAGTGGAGCGAATAACGAGGAAGCCTTTGAAGCCAGCGGGCTCGAAAACGCCAGGTAACCTCTGAATGAGGGGCCCCGATGTCATCGAGGCTCCACCCTGTGCACTTTTGGTGTTAGTCTTGGTCAGGGGCTCTGCACACGAGGGGGTAGAGGGGCTGGAGGTGCCGATCTTGGCTTGGTCGCCTACCAAAGTGGTAGCAGACCAATCCGTCCCCGCAGCCCCCGCGGATGGAGAGAAGCCCCGAGTCTTTTTCGTCTTTTTAGTCTTTTTTGTCTTTTTATTTTTTGGAGAGGAGGGCGGGGAATGAACCCGCTTTTCACCTCCGCCGGCAGAAGCCCCCAGGCCAGATGGACCGGCCTTAGCCAGGTCCTGCTCTGAAATGGAAAAGGTCCTGGTGGTCGCAGGGGCATCATCCGGAGGAGATCCCTCCCCTCCTTGTACTGCCTGAGAATCCACAGCCGTTTGATGAGGACCATGCATAGGGGCGGATTCGGGTTCGGTGCTTGGCGCCGAGCCCGGATTCCCCCCCATGGAAGGCCCTACCTTCTGAGGCTGGTTTTCCTCAAGGACCATGTCTATCACAGGAGGGGCCTCCAGTTGGCCATCCCCTCCCAGGACATCGCAGGTCCCCTTGGAAGCGTCATAAGTCTTTAGTGGGGAGGCACAGGCCTTGACCCCGGCAAGGTTTAATATTTTTGCCAGCAGGTCTTTTGAGGGAAGCGACCGAAGGGGCCTGGCCTTCCTCTCCCCCCTAAGGGGGTTTGCCCTACCGAGCCGCTTGTACGAGGGGCGGTCGGCAATGGGCTGCCTGCTGGCTTTCTTGGCAGTCCCCTTAGAAATCAAAGGAGGGACTGCCGCTGGAGATAGGGAGGTGCCCGAAAGCACCTCCAGACAAGGGGGTGAGGGGGAGTCCCCTACACCCGTAGGCGTAGGAGAGGAGTAATTTTCCTCTCCGGTTAAAGAGGTATGGAGGGTCCCCTGCGCAAGCACAGGGGAGGGGGACCTCCATCTTTTCTGTGGAGCTGCACGAGGGCGGCTCCTTTGTTTTAGGGGGAATTAAGGGTAGATGTTTTTTTTTTGATCATTGGGCATGGTGACCCTCTTTGTTTTACGGGACGCAATCGCTCACCACCTCTTGCAGTAGCCCGCACTGCAGAGCCAGGCGCCGCCATTTGGGACCACCCCTCCCGCCTGGTGGCCTGGCAGTCCTTCGGCATGGCGGCTCCACCTTATACACGGCGTAAAACAGATAGAATGTGAAGAGGAGAGGAAAAGGGATGTGAGGAAGGTATGGGTGGGGATGAAGCAGGTTGTTAAAAAAAACCCATCCCGAACCGGAGCTCAGGGGTTAGGGAACAATGTCCCCTCCCCATTCAGCCCCCATCCGGGGTGGTTGGCCCTGAGAAGAAGGTCAGCATTCTACCCTGTGAAATTAGAGGCTGACCAGAGAAAGTTGTGGGAGAGGTTGTATGAAAAGCGACGAGGTAGGGGAGAAATCGGGCTATCTGAAGGAATGGAGGGAGGCTAAGCTGGGGCCGGACGGAGCGCTGGATCCCGTCAGCACGGCGGCCAGGATGGAAAATCGCCGCGCCCCTTACGGGGGTGGTTGGCTTGAAAAGAATGTCAGCATCTACCCTGTGAAATTAGAGGCTGACCAGAGAAAGTTGTGGGAGAGGTTGTATGAAAAGCGACGAGGTAGGGGAGAAATCAGGCTATCTGAAGGAAGGACGAGAGGCTAAGCTTGGGCCGGACTGAGCGCTGGATCCCGTCAGCACGGCGGCCAGGATGGCAAATCGCCGTGCCCCTTACGGGGCCTTAGCGTTCTATACCAAGATCTCAACAGATCGAATAGAACGCAAAACCTTGGTCTCAGTTTAGTTGTGCTTCGCACACTATACCCTAGACAAACACACGCCCAAGGAATGCACCTACAAAGGGTGAGTTTTTTTCTGAGTAGGCAAGAGCACAGATCGGACCAATGCAGATGTTCGAACAATAAATGCCTCAACTCCGCTAATGCACACCGAACACTTGCATTTTTATTGCCAATTACAAGCAGATAATAAGACAAAAAAGGCCGAAATGAACGAGGAAAAAAGTCAAAAACGAAGAACAAACCTAAGGAGAAACAATAGCAGGATAAACAACGGGAGCTCCTATTACACAGAACATGGTCGTAAATATAGAAAAGAGCATGCAACCAGAAATGGTCCTTTGCATCATGCACGCTAACTTTGTAAATATCGCGAAGTCTGGTTCATATGTAACAGATCTAAAAAATATGCTCGAGAAAAACGGCATAAAATCAATGTACTCGTAGTTCCTGGAGAATCCACTCTCAAGTAAAATTTACGATATAAATAAGCCACCTAACCAAAACTAAGAAAAAAAAAACAGATTGAAACAAACCAACACGGAAGTGAAACTGATGCGAAAACCGAAGAAGACTCAACCGACGGAAACACCGAAATCATTAGAGCAACAATAACTGAAAGACAAGAAAAAGAAAGACAAAGGGTAGCCTCAAACCAAACACGCCTCAACTTAATATAAAGTTTTTCGGACCCTATACACTCACCCTTCACAAAGTCAATAAACAGATCAAAATAGTCGACAGACTGGTAACGACAGACTGGTAAAAGGGAAGTACAAATGAAAACACGACAGAAAAGATTACAAAACTGAAATACACAATGAATTGTTAAGGTGAATGTTCATAATCGCCTTCGAATCCAACGACAATTTATCGGACGATCAGCTCATGAAAAAATGATCTGGACGCACTCAATCACCAGCGAAAACAGAAAAGGTAAAGAGAGGAGAAGAAAAAAGTAAGATATATAGATAACAGGAAGAAAAAACTATCACAACATTTACAATAACCCGAACAAATTCAAAATATTCACACCTAACGTTAACGGTTAGAAAAACAAAACAATAACATAGTCCAGTATAACTAGAAAGAAAGATCCAGGTATCGATATTAATTGAACACAGAGTAAACTTAGAAAACGGAAAAGTTAAAATACCCAACTACACAATTTACACAATTTTCATTATTAAGATTTATCCATACCAGATACGGCGGAGTAATGATCAGTATAAACAATGGTTTAAATTACACCGAAATTAAAGGTTTAGAAGGATCCTATACTGTTATTAAGATAAAGATGACTACTGGAGTTCTAGTAATATCCGGGGCATATCAACCTACAAGATACCCATACATATCTTCCCATCTCAAATTCAGTAGAATCTGGTGCGCTTCATTCTTGTCGATATTTTGTGGCGATCTTATCATCAGGTGCCGAAATGTCCGGTTGAACTTATAGGTTGAGTATGCTGAGGTTAGCTATTTTGAGAGTGGTGTAATTACCAAAGGTGATTTGTCACCGAGTTTTGGTACCACTCTTGGGGTAGCCAGATGGGTTTCTTGATTCGTCTTGGCAGCTGCTTGTTTGCTTCTGATGTAAATGTCTTACACTCACAAGGAAGTGACTTCAAAAGAGTAGAAAGCTCTCTTCTTGCTTGATTGTAGGCTGGGTAAAGGTGATAATAAAAAAATTACAGATTTAATAAATTTAATTTAACATATTTCCTATATATTCGAGCGAATTCTTGAGCCTCCTCATGGTTGTCAAATGTCACCGTTTCTCTTATTTCAGCCCCCTAAAACATCCCTTTTTTTGTCAATTAAAATCAACTTACATCAAATACATACATTGAAGAAACAACATTGAAATCATTAACTATAGAATTATACAACAATTTCATAATAAATAACCCCAAATTACTATAATCCAGTCTTTCGCCTCCCTTTTAAATTCACGCAAAGCCTCTTCGAATAACGGAAGTAAAAATTATTCAGTTAGTGGTGAAAATAAGGAAGTGAATGAGAGACTGACTGTAATTTTGAGAAATATGACAGAGCATTTTTAATCTATATTATAATGAAAAAGAGAGGTATTTGCGATTGGGAACAGTGCTTTCTTTACAACAGCATTTATCATTTGTATTATCTTTACATGGAATGTTATTTTGGTTCAAAGATAAACTTATAAAAGACTTTATGAAACTCCAAAGTGCTCATTTTTGAGGACTCTTTAGTTGTCTCATTCTATCTTGCAATGTGAGCACTACAAACTCTCAAACTACTAATGCAAAGGAAGTTGGTCCAAAGAGAAGGAAATGACTTCCGAGCATTCCTTACAGATACATAGATCATCATCCACCCCTGATGTTGTCCTGACGAACCCGCAATTCAATTTCAATCACATGACAGAATTAGGACACGCATCCCCATCTGAGCACTTGAGCCTAATAACTAGAGTATCCATATTTCCCATACAAATCTAGATTCTACCAAGTAAGGCTATTAGCTAGACAGATTGGAACAAATATAAAGATTACTTTAATATAATTGAAATAGAATACATGAAAAACCTAAAGAAAAAGACAGAAGCATGCGCAGAACGAATATTCGCCAAGATAACAGACGCTGACACAATCTATACAACAAAAAAGAATATAGAACACATCCTACAGTATAATGGGGTTAAGAAATTAAGAAATAAATGGAAGAATTTCCTAACGAGATAAGTAATAGATTTGTGAAATAATATGGAAATATATCGAAAGCTAAGGAATATAAGAATGGACAATGGAATACTAATAAAAAGCAAATCAGATCTGTTCTAGAACACACATAATAAACAAATAAACATAAAAAAGATCCTCCTTAATATTCTGAAACCAATACAGAAGACTTACGAGTAGAGGATTACAACGAAAGAAGGAAAAAGTACAAATAAAAATAGAACAATAAGAAATAAACGAATACAACAAGATACAAGGACACTTCCAAAGATACTGGAAAAATATTCTGCATCAACCCGAAGAAAACCGAGATCTCAGCAGAACATACCAAGAGGAAATACCTCAAAAACTTCAGAGACAACAGGAAAACATTGCATCTTACACACACGTCGACGAGGTGGGACGTAATCCGCAAAGAGAAGGAATAAAGTTCATAAACAAGGAATACCTCACAACGCTAAATTCATTTAATCAAATGATAAATAATACAAATATATGTTCCTGACTTATAATGACAGTAAAATACAATGGTAGAACCCATTTATTTCTGATTCTTACATATCCACTTAATGGCACTTCCTTTCATTCTAAACTTTACACCGAAAAAATAAATGTTTTCTACTTAAAAACTGAGACAACTTCACTTAAAGAAGTTTGGCAATAAACAAAATTTTTCTTGCACAAACTTTTAGTAGATGAATGGCTATAAATCAAGAATATTTTTAATTTCAAGTCCCCTTAATTTGTTTGGGCAAAATGCCAAGAAATTAACCAAGTTTTTAAGGGTCTTTGGAAGTAAAATTTTAAAACGAATTCTTGTCTGATGCAAGATTTTAATCTTTATGAGACAAAATAAGCAAGTTTAAAATAAATATATGCTTATTTTCTGTTCACAATGGAGTAACAGAGCCTTTAAACGTATATGAAATTATGTTTTCAATCTGTAGTTTTTTTTCTCTCCAGACTTCCTTTAACATGTAGAGCTCGCGACTATATCTACTTGATTAGTGTTGGTAGTGTTGAGCCTACATCTTTCATACCTGCTTCTCTGTTACTCCAATTTTTAAAACCACATCATAACTCCACAAGTTCCCTCTGTAATGTGATTACCTCTAAAGTCTCTTTAAATGAGATACTATCACTCAACCTGAGTAGATGAAACCATTCTTCGGTTAATATGCCCAACCTAACCTGAGCAGTCCACAAGAGGTGTCAATCAGCCGAAATTATTCAGGTCAGGTTAAGTGTATTGCTGAGGTTTTGCCATCTGATGTTTCCTTGTGCCGTTGTGATCATATTCCGAGTATCTCACCTAAACTCGTTCATTGATAAATTTTCCCACAAGAGAAGTCGGGGGTAAGGGGTAGTGTTCATATGATCCAGCATAATTTTCGAAATGTAAAGCTTTAACATAGTATCTGCATAAGGAAAATTTATAGTTTTGTTACATTGTTCTAACTGCTTTACAATCACAAATTTAATTTAATATATTCTTGATTTTAAATCGCAAATCTAATTGTTCAGTTACTTCGTTGAGATTAATACGATGAGTAAAATACTCGAATTAACAACATAGGGTTGCATGCCAAAAATGGTCGCACCATATAACTCTAATAATAGTTATCTGTTCACAATTTTAGGTTCATTCCATCATTTTTAATTAGAATTTCTTGGTTGAGCTAAATATCTTCGACAGGTGAATATACTTCTCATTCTCTTCTAGAACCAATTTAGGAAAATTAATAAATAACGCATTGGGGCATTTACCTGCCCCACAGAATTCTTGAGTTGGTTCGTTGGCTACCATAAAATTATCAAATTTCACAAGGAAAATTATGTTTGCTTGGTGCTTGATATTGCATAAACGAGTGCGGTATATTTTATTAACGATTCGCTACAACCACCCACCATTTTTCCCGGCCTAATTTCTTCTTAGTAGCAATGGGACGATATGTAATATAGCATCCACCTCGTCATCTTGTATTGGGTTGAGGAATAAGTTCTTGCGGTTTTATTAAATTTATTCATTACCATTAACAATTTTATAAAAACTTCATTTTTAATTGATAACAATATGCAATTTAATCAATAATGTATTCTCCATTGTTATTTATGACTTCTTCCCAACGTTCAACTAGTTTTTCGATGCTTCTGCAATAAAAATCTCTGGATTTTGACTCGAAAGAATTCGTCTAACCAGGTTCTTAATTCCACATCAGTATTGAACGAAACGCCGCGCAAATTGTTGGAGAGTGATCGAAATAAATGGAAATCCGATGGAGCCAAGTCTGGCGAATATGAAGGATGCGGCAGGATTTCTCAACTAAGCGTTTGGATGGTGTCTTTTGTCATATTGGCAATGTGAGGACGAGCATTGTCGTGTTGCAGAAGGACTCCATAACGTCAATGAGGCAGCTTTTCACGAATAGCTTCGGCGAGTCGATACATTTATTGAAGTAGAGTTCTGCATTGACAATTTCGTTGTTCACAAGTAGTTCATAAATAATAATGCCTTCATAATCCCACTACACACACAGCATCGTCTTTCGTTGATGAACTCCTTGCTTTAGTCGCCGAAGTGTTTTTTTATTTGGGCTAAGCTATTGTTTTCGATGGTTCATGTTAACATAAACACACCACTTTTCGTCGCCAGTAATGATGCAGTGAAGAAATCTGTCCTTATATCCACGAGTAGCCTTGTGATGAGCAAGCAACCTTGCGGCAATCGTCGAGCTTTGAAGTTTGTTGCTTTCGCTCAAATCGTGCGGAACCCATGCGCCGAGTTTTTGAACTTTCCCCATCGAATGAAGGTGATTCACTACAGCTTTCTGATCACACGCCAATTGTACAGCCAATTCTCTAGTCGATTGATGAGGATTTTCATGAAGAAGATCGTTCAATCGATCTTCATCCACCTAATGGGGTGACCAGAACGTTCTTCGTCATTAAGATTGAAATGACCGTTTTTGAAACGTGAAAACCACCATTGAGCTGTCCTTTCTGATAAAGCATTTTCTCCGTACACAGCACAAATATCGCAACGAGCTTTGGCTGCGTTTGCATTGTTTCCGTCTCGATTGAAAATGAAAAACAACAAGTGTAGAAAATGCGCCTAATACATTTTGAAGGTACACAACAAAAATTAAATTAACATAACTTTTAAATAAACCGCAATGACTTATTACTCAACTTCAAGACGTAGCCTAAGGGCCTAATAGTATACGCTCTTAAGAGACGTAGCCTAACCTTTGCAAATTTTGCTCTCATTATTTATTATTGTTTGTTAATATGTGCACAAATCACGTCAATAAAACGTAAATCAACACAACATTTAAAAAAACGCAAGAACTTATTTCTCAACCTAATACATTACTGGGTAGAAGGCGCAAATCGGTCCTCCTTCCATATCCATTTTATGCACAATTATCTATAATAATAATAATACCCATCGTGTATTTATTTATATTTTTTTTTGTTAGTAACACTTGAATATACTTATTTTGAAAAAAAAGTAATTTATATTTTAACGACTTGATATTATCTATAATAATGAAATATAGCCCTAACTTAAAAAGAATGCCGTCATTTTTGACGGCACAGGTACACTAGTAAGTAATATAATACACTTGTTATTCGCTTTCAGGCACTTATTTACATAATTAGTCACCTTTAATAATCACACGATTGCAGTGACCGTGACACATTTTCTTCGTAAATCGATTTGAGTGCATTCTTTTTAAATGACCATACCAGCTCAAAACAAGGGCACCTTTGTTCTATCCACAAATACCTCTTTTTCCATCGTTTCTTGCTCTATCTACCTCTTTTACATATAACAACTCTTACAAATTGTCCATTTTGTACTACTTTGATGCGGGATCGTTCATTCTGCTTTCATAACTTTCATACACTTGTTTGTCACGGTAGATAATATAGAGAAGGTTGTTGTTGCCTGGCCTTTATTCAAACGCTTTATTAATTTTCATATTGAAATATACATAAATCATTATTTTGGGGAGGAGCAATAGTTTATAGATTAAGAATTTCGCCCACCAAATGTCTCTGAACAAATTATTATCGAAAGAAAATTCTCTTAATTCTCAAATACCTTCGGTTTTGTTCCTTTTCTCCTTTGAATTACAGTCCTGCCCTAAAAGATCAACACACCCTTATTCCTATCACATCGCCATAACATTTACCAAAGAAAATCCAAAGTTTCCAAAATTGGTACAGGATAACACATTGCTATAAACTGCGGATAGCAAAAGGTTATGCAAATTGGGTGAATAAAAGGAAAATGTAGGAGAATATCATAATGTACCCAAGGTTTCCCTACCTCCCTTCCGGGCGGGCCGCGTTATCAAACCTTTCCCTTCCTGCACGATGTCTGGTAGCCTCCCGCCGGAAGAACCCGCTGACCATTTCAACTAACCACCGAATTCCGTCCTGGACTGGTTATCAATAGATGGGAGCCCATCTTGGCTTCCGGTGGTTCCTGTAAGTTTAAAAAGGACGAAATGGAGGAGATAATCAAGCAGCTCTCACCCGAAGAAGGGCGCTTGGCATCAAAACTACTTCCGGAGCCATGTGAACCTCTCCCGAATTTCGAGTATAAAAGATTAATTCTTTTAACCCTCGGTAGAAGAGCTTGCACAGCGTCTGGCAGGCCAGGAATTGCCATCTATCTCGGTGTTGTGGTAAATCGTCGAAGCACCAAGTCTTTAGGGAGGAGATCGGTCCCAGTTAGGGAGGCTCCTTACCGCGTTGGTCTGCAAGTCAGTGAGGACCCAGGCTCGTACTCACGTTTCAGAGCCAAAGCTCCAAACAGCTTCACTCTGGTTCCCTAAACGAGTAAACTACATCCCAGCTTTTCTCCGTGACCCTACGCGTTGATAGGTCACTTCACCTTCCCCCTCCATCCCTCACAGAAGCACCCCAAATTCCTCAAAGTTCACAAGCGTGGGACCCTCTTTAACAATAAGCTCCCGTCACTACCTTCACTCACCAGCGCCACCTGAACATCAGGTTCCAAGGTAACCCTCCCCTTTCACATTCCCCAAACTTCACCGCGAAGCTTACCAATATTAAAAGTTTATAGGGATTTACATAGTAAACAGTTACTTACAAGCCAAGTGAGATATCCGAGCTTCACTTATTAATTTATCTCTCAAGGACCTTATTTGTATATATATATATATTTTTTTTTTTCTTGTTTAGCGTTCATTAAAACTTTATTTTTATATTGTTTGGGTATCTAACTTGCTTTAGGTCGCTTGCTGGCAAAGTTTATTCCAATCCCTCCGTAGCCAACCTCTAAGCGCTCTGAGTCAATAAACCCATTCAGGGCACGGGCCGAACGAATTATAAGGAGTAGTACGCTACCCCTCCACATTCATGATGATAGGATATATATATATATATATATATATATATATATATATATATATAAGAGTCTGGGAGAAACTCCAACCACCCCTCGGCCTATTCCTCGACAGAAAGTTATCAGGAGATAAACAATTTCATAGGAAAATTGAAGTGTCCAAAATGATCATAACGCTTGTAAATCTGTCACGCCTTTCTCTGTCCGAGAGCTGATGGTAAATTTGCGCCACCAATATACTCGTTCAATTGGAGGTACGCTCTCTTCTTGAGAGCTAGAGGATGTCATTCATTCACAACCAGACGTCACCAATCGCGTCTTTCGTTCTTTCTCTAGTAAAATGTATCTTTTTCCTCAATTTCTCTCTCAATAAATTTCATGAGTCCGACAGGTGTATAAACTTATGTAATAATTAGGTTAATAAAGAAATCTATTCATAATAGTTGTCCTATCATTAGCCTTGGCAAGTAAATTCTACTGGGACTATTTGTGTATAGGGCAAAATAAGTGGAATTTTAATCGTTGTTTTGGGGCTGATTACTGGATGCCATTAATTTCTTCTTTATTTCCTTCGCTCGAAAAATCTCTTGCATGCACTAATGGAGGAGAATAAAAAAAACCTTTTGGAGCCATCTGCTCTCTGGCAAAAACGATAATGGGATGTACAACACAATGATCTTCCTATTTAAGCACGAATCCAAATATATTAATCTATCATATGCTAAACTAGAAGATAATACATGTAAATTTCCTGCGTTTAAAATATTTAACGAAATTCATTTAAATTAAATGTTATAAAGATTTTTGTATCTAAATTTACTCTTATAAAATAACTATAATTTAACTACGTTTTAAATAGTGTATATTCCATTTCTAATTTTTGCTTATATTTAAAAAAATGTCATTACCGTGTAGGTAAGTTATAGGAAAATAATGATCGGTGACATTATCTTTCTCTTTTTCCCAAATTTTCGGAACGCCACTTGGTAAGGACTTCGTCTTGCATTTAACTCGTCATCTTAAATTGTCAACCAAAGTTTTACAACATATATGAGAAGAAAAACTTTTATTTTGATTTCCAAATCTGATTAAAACAAGCCCCTGTTCTCTTCCTTAACAGGAAAAGCTTGGTTACACAGGCACTGCTGCGGTGTGTGGCTTACGGCCTTATTTGCTAATCTTAACAGCTTTTTTAATCCCCTTTATAGACTTTATTTTAACACCCTGAACACACTTTTCTTCTTCTTCTTCATCTTCATCTTCATCTCCATCTTCATCGTCTTCATCATCATCATCATCATCATCTTCTTTCTTCATCTTCATCTTCATCTTCATATTCATCTTCTTCACACTCTCAATGGCCTATTTGGCAGAAGAGTTCCCGCTATATTAATCGGGGATCTGAAGGCCAGATGCCGAGAATCCAGTTACATGACCTTCAACGGTATAGAAAGAAGCCTAGACCTAATGCTGGATAGAAATATTGCCCAGCGAATAAACCCCGACTTCCCCACCTTTGTCAGAGCATGAAGGGCCAGAAAACCAGAAATCTTTTTGGCGAATCGTCAGCTGCCGTTCAATTACTTCATGGAACCAGTCCAGGTACCATGTAGTGACCATATAGGGATCCTATCACTATCAACAGGAACTCTATACAAGTTCCAGCTGTAGTCAGAAAGAACTACAAAAGAGCAGATTGGACACGGTACGCGCGCCTTCTCTAGGCCTACGATCCGCCCAACTTCGACGAGGCACTTCTCGAGGTGATTGACGAAGCACTCGACGACCTCAATAACCATCTCATTAGCGCAGATAGGGCTTGTATTCCTAAATCCGAGTATAGGACCATCTCTACCTACAGATGGACCGAATACAGGAATTATACCGTGAGCTGAAGTTATTGTATGGAATCAACATCGTGAATGCGTCAGTTCACTCAATATAGCAAAGTTAAGAAGTTGAGGAAGAACTGAACCAGTTGATCCTCGAACAACAATGTAAAAGATGGGATGATGCGATCGATAGCCTCAATCACGAAGCAAATCCCAAAAAATTTTGGAAAAAGATCAGAAATCTCAGAGGATTTACTGGTAAGAAGAAGCAGAAGATCGAGCTACAAAAGGGTGATGGAAACATCGAAACGGAAGAAGGGAGAATTGAAGAGCTATTCCGAAGTCATTGGGAAAAAATCTTCAGTATAACTGAAGAGGAAAACGAAGACTATGATCTAGAGTTGAAAAGCAACATCATCGACGAGCTTAACGAACAAATACATAAGACTCACCCTCACGATCAGGTGTGTAGGAGAATCGTCACTCCCCCCCCCCCGTTCACTCTTGGTGCAGTCCCAAGGCGGTTACCGCAAAGACATCCGGCCGAAGGCATCAGCGGGTTCAGCGTTAACCGCAGTGTCGCGCCGCTCGGCGAGCTGAAAGACCTAAAGGTCAAAATGTAGGATCTCCCCCAGGAGAGTGAGATCCAGTTTCACATCAAATAAGAAATTGGAGACGTGTTTCTACCAATCTCGAAGGTTAACGAGGAGCCGATGTTTGACTTCGTGGGAAAACCCGTTGGCCAAAAGAACTCTCCTGGGGCTGTCCTCAAGCCCTTCCCTCACTTACCAATCCCCCAGTGGGGTGACGAGGTATAAATGAGGAACTCTGAGGAAAATCGTGGTAGTATACGTCAGTCTCTAGGTGACGAAGTCTTCGGATCAAACCGAACTACCGAGAATAAGGAGGTAGATACTTGAGTCGCCAGCCTAAGAAGTACCCTGCAAGAGAGGGAGGACTACCTACCTTAAGGGGCTAAGAAGCAGCTCATCCTCAAGCTAGTCCCTGGTTATCAAACCAAACGTTAAGTTACCTTGTTAAGTTCAACTTACTCTCGCCATAGAGACTCCTCCTATCCTGGTGCACCTTAAACACCAGGGATATTCCTCGTCCTTGAAGAATTAAGAAAAGAAGAAGGAAAAGGCTCCCCCTCGAGCCCGTTACTCGGTGGCCACACCGAACTCCTAAGTTAACTTGGTGAGGAACCAAGTTGAACTTATTCTCGTCAGAGAAATCCCCCTCCGTTATTCTCGTCCTTGAAGAACCCTTCCCCCCGGAAGAACGTGTGGATCCCCCAGCTGCCACCCTCACCAAAACAACCGTGTGATTTCGTCCAGCTACATCTGGCAAGAGGGCACGCGTTGTGAGTGAATAACATTCAGGAGGCCTTTTAAACTCCAGATGAGTCCATAAGCCTAAGTCTTATATTATTGTTGTGTGTAGAGAAATTAACCAATTTTTGAGGGGCAAACTAATTTAATTAATTCTTGTTTAAGATAAAATTCAGAGTATTGCTGTAGTTAATGTTTAGATGTTGTGTATTCAATGGTTAAAGTTAAAATATAAGTTCATTTTGGGATTATTTTGCGTTTCTCTTATATCCTTACGTGTATCGGAACGGCTCTGTTCGTTAAGATATTCAGATATCAATATATATTAGACACTCTTAGCACTCTTAGAATAAAACAAAAAGGGGGAGAATTCTACGACATAAATAAAAGTGGTGTCAGGTTTGTAGGTTGTTATTAGAAAGAACCCAGCAGTGTCTAATTAAGAAAGAGCCAACACGTAAAGGAATATCAGGAATAAGAGAATAATTGACGAGAGGAAAATTGGTAGAGTTAGGGGTGGTTACAATCTTAAGGTAATTGGTAGGCCAAGTGGTTAATTTGTTGTCGGAGTGGTATTTCAATCAGGATAGTAGTGGGATTAAGTGTAAGTTATGCTGAACGCTACCTGGTGAGTGGTGGCATAATTACCTGAGAGTACAGAAAGGAAAAATCGACGGACCAACGCGAAATGCATCCAGTCAAAAGATTTTACCAACAAGCCTAAAGTCTGGGACTTGAATGCACAGAAATGCATGACTACGTCATGGCAGAACTAAGAATAGATTGTGAAGAAGAAGAAAGAGTTTTGGATATAGAAGAAGAACAAGAATTAATAAAGTTGGATAGAGAAACAGAGGATATAATAAGAGAGGAAAAAAAGAGAATGTCTATTAATGGAAATACGGAGGAACCGAAAAAGTGAAGAATCCCGAATACAGCGGACAATAGAAACAGAGGAAAGAAGAATGCTGAGAGGAGGTAAAACAAGCGAAAGAATAATACTGTTGAAAAAAGAAGCACAGCAATTCAGAATAAGGATAGAAAGGGAAGATGAGGAAAGAAGATTAAAGATAAAGCTGGAAGATGAAGAAAGAAGAACTCGACGGGAAAACGAAATAGCGAAAGCAGAAAAAGAAGCCGAGGAAAGGAGAATGAAGAAGAAAAAAAGAGTCGAAAGAGAGGAGAATAAAGATTAAAAAAGGAATAGATGAAAGAAGAATACAGAGGGAGAAAGAATTTGCTTAAGCTGAAAGAGAAGAGAGAAGAAAAGGAAAGATTGCTCGCACTCGAAAGAGCACCTATCGAGAATCTGATAGAGGTCGAGGAAGTTGGAGCTCCGCCTGGACCTAAGAAAGGACCATCGAGGGAAACCCAGCCAAATGGGGTAAAGATGGAAGGAGTAGAAAGTAGGGATGAGGTACCAGCATGTGAACCTAAGGAAGAACCTACGAGGAGAACCCAGCCAAATGGGGTTATCAGGAAAGAAGTAGAGAGTAGGGTAGAGGTACGAGCAGGTGTACTTGAGGAACTACCTACTAAGAGAAGTGAGTCAAATGAGTGGACAAGGAAGGAAGAAAGAGGTTCTATTGCGACACACCCGTGTAAGACTAATCAATGGTAGAAGCGGATGAGTATCCCCTACCCCTAGTAGTCTCCCTCCCGAATGGAACGTCCACGGAGTTACCGCTAAATCGCCAAGTCGTAGTGAGCGCCACGCCCATTAACGACCTCGCAGGAAAAAGTTTTCTCGATCCCCAAAGATCGAACCCAGACACGATCTTCCCGTGCACCTGGTTAAAGGAGAGCTATGGGACTCAAGTTCTCATCAATTATGCCCCGCTGCAACAGGCCGCTCTAGCCATAATGTTCAATTTAAAGGTAGTCAAGTACCATAATATGGGCAGGTCGAGTAGGTTGAAATACCGCTACCATTTAGGAACATACTGGGGTAGACTCAATAACCCGAAAGGCCGACTCAGGCACGGTAAAGTATTGGTATAAGAGCACCATTTTAGTATTAGCTACATCAAAGGAGCCGATAAAGTACAACTGTTCTATAGGCGGAGACGAAAAACCATTTAGGGTTATTTCAGTACCTAATGAGCGTGAAACCATGCTTTCATTTGTTGAACGTGTTAATATTTATCGGTAGGATTTAAGTTCTCAAAAACTGGGTTTTTTTTTGTGGGTAATCGATGAATTAAGGTTTTGTTATTTTCATGTAAAATTGTAAATCGAGTATGTCTAATTCGACACATTGCCTGTATAAACGCGCGCGAGGGCGTACATGTGTAAGGAAACTTAATGTAAGAGAGTGCTCAAAGAAATACAACTTTGCTAATCTCGACTAGGTTGAGTAAGTTGTTTTGAGTTCCCGGGAGTACCCCCCCCCCCAATTAAGTTCTTCGATGGCAGGGGTGTAGGGGAATCGTCACTTCCCCCCACCCCACCCCTCCTAGTTCACTCTTGGTGCAGTCACAAAGCGGTTACCGCAAAGACATCCGGCCGAAGGCATCGGCGGGTTCAGCGCTTAACCGCAGTGTCGCGCCGCTCGGCGAGCTGAAAGACCTAAAGGTCAAAATGTAAGATCTCCCCCAGGAGAGTGAGATCCAGTTTCACATCAAATAAGAAATTGGAGACGTGTTTCTCCCAATCTCGAAGGCTAACGAGGAGCCGATGTTTGACTTCGTGGGAAAACCCGTTGGCCAAAAGAACTCTCCTGGGGCCGTCCTCAAGCCCCCCCCCCTTACCACTCCCTCAGTGGGGTGACGAGGTATAAATGAGGAACTCTGAGGAAAATCGTGGTAGTATACGTCAGTCTCTAGGTAACGGAGTCTTCGGATCAACCTGAACTACCGAGACTGGAGAGGTAGTTTACTTGGGTTGCCAGACCAAGAAGTACCCTGCAAGAGAGGGAGGGTTACCTACCTTAAGGGGCTAAGAAGCAGCTCATCCTCGAGCTAGTCCCTGGTTATCAAACCAAACTTTAAGTTAACTTTGTTAATTTCAACTTACTCTCGCCAGAGAGACTCCTCATATCCTGGTGCACATTAAACACCAGGAATATTCCTCGTCCTTGAGGAATTAAGAAAAGAAGAAGGAAAAGGCCCCCCCTCGAGCCCGTTACTCGGTGGCCACACCGAACTCCTAAGTTAACTTGGTGAGGAACCAAGTTGAACTTATTCTCGTCAGAGAAATCCCCCTCCGTTATTCTCGTCCTTGAAGAACCCTTCCTCCCGGAAGAACTTGTGGATCCCCTAGCTGCCGCCCTTGCCAAAACAACCGTGTGATTTCGCCCAGCTACATCTGGCAAGACAGCACGCGTCGTGAGTGAACAACATTCCGGAGGCCTTTTAAACTCCAGATGAGTCCGTAAGCCTAAGTCTTATATTATTGTTGTGTGTATTGAAATTAACCAATTTTTGAGGGGCAAACTAATTTAATTAATTCTTGTTTAAGATAAAATTCAGAGTATTGCTGTAGTTAATGTTTAGATGTTGTGTATTTAATGGTTAAAGTTAAAATATAAGTTTATTTCGAAATCATTTTGCGTTTCTCTTATACCTTACGTGTATCGGAACGGCTCTGTTCGTTAAGATATTCAGATATCAATTTATATTAGACACTCTTAGCACTCTTAGAATAGAAAAAAAGGGAGGGGGGGAATTCTACGACAATGTAGATAGACAGCGCGACGGAGATGGCGAGTTACTGAAGAAGAACTACTTGGCGCGCTCCGCTCATTCCGACAAAAAGCCCTCGGACAATCGGTGCTTAAAAAGCTTAAATTTTTAAAGGCACCAGCCAATATCATTGAAGGGATGAGAAGAATATATAACATCTGTCTGAACACAGTATACTTTCCAGATGCTTATAAAACGGCTAAGATGTATTTCTTGCCTAAGCATGGAAAGGAGCCAACTTTAAAGGAGAGCTTGCGGCCAATTTTACTCCTAGAACTTGGCGGGAAGCTCTTCCAGAAGATCCCCACCAGAAGACGGGTGTCTCACCTGGAGGAGAACTCCCTCTTTAACCTACATCAATTCAGGTTTAGGAGGAAGCGAAGTACTGAAATGGCGATTAATATCATCACGGAAAAGCTAGCCCAAGCAAATCGGGAAGGGAGTTACGTGGACAGTGTTCGTCGGGATGTATCAAAGGCATTTGATAAGTACAAGATCTTACGACTGGGCCTGAGTGAAAACTTATAAATAAATCTCTGTGACTATGTCATGGAGAGAGCGGCGTACATCAGGTTAGGGTGCACGGAAAGGACCAAAGTTTCCGCTCACTGCGTGGCCTCCCACATGAAGGGTGCCTGTCCCCCACTCTCTACTTGATTTACACCGATGATGTCCCAGCTACTGTAAGCTCCACTTGCCTCAACATTCAATTCGCCGATGATTCACCCAGATAATCACTTGGCAAGCTCGCATGACAGCAGCAGCAATTGCAGATTTTAACACTTACGAGGCCCGGTGGAAGAGCCGCACCAACAGGAAAAGTTCAAAGTGGTCCCCATAGGCAGGAGACTACTTTACGACGTCAGGGTGGAGGATATACGTTATCCCTACACCAGGAAGTGCAATATAATCGGAATAAAGATTACCTCATCCGGGTACAAGAAGCAGGTCCAAGTAGGAATCATCAATGCCTCTGCTGCAGTAAAGACTCTATACAGGCTCAGAAATCTTCGTCAAAGCAATAAGAAAAAGATCTACAATGCACTTGTAAGATCGATGCTGCTATACCCCCGCTTCCGCCTTCTCGTGTGTCTCGAAGACACAAAAGAGGAAACTACAAGTGGTGCAGAATAAATGTAGGTACCTAATTACAGGTATATACAACCATGAGAGAAGACGCCAGTAAGAGCTGCACCGGGAGACGGGGTTAATTCCTGTTAACATTGTCATAAAAGAACGGACAAGGAATATGCTGGAAATGGTTAATCTTGAATTGGACGATGATATCGTCCAAATGATTGACCACAACAGAAGAGGAATTAGTCGCGCCATTTTTTCGAAGCTCCACCTGGGTTATAGCTGGCTGGGCAGAAGTGCCGTTCTACACTTGATAATAGAAATGTTTTTAACCTAAACCAATAAAAAATCCGACTAATAAAAAGCTTTCATAACTATGAAACCTTACCGATTCCTACACCGATGAAGACACAAATCTACTGATGAAGACTAAAATTTACCGAAGAAGACATCCACAAAAAACAAAAAAACACGAATTACACACACTACAAGATATACGAAAAAACAAAGACACTAAGCACAACAATAAAGTAATTTATAAGTAATTATTACCACAACAGCAAATGCGCATTTCATCCGAAGACATTAATTGTTTTTGAAGACAAATGGCTTGAACGCCATATTATTTATATATATATATATATATATATATATATATATAAACTAACTCAAAAACAACTAAGGAACTACAAAAAAACTTAAAAGCGATAGGCCTGATCACCAGGCTCTCCCATCTATTTGCACCCTTCCACACTTTTTTCTCTTTTCACCACTGGTCTACTTTCCGCTATTTGTCTACACACCCTTACGCTATCCCCTACCTACTTCCACTCTTACAACCATACGACTATGAATAAGTCTGACTATTTGTCGCTCCGATCTAGTTTTCTGGCAAAGGAGGCAAAGGTAAATGAAGTTTCAAAACATGCTTCTTTAACGGCGGTCAACTCGGAGACGCCGAGATGTCGGTAGTATGGTTTCCGGCTGAAGTTGCACGTTAATTGCCGGTGTCTTCATTTGAATAATGACAGCTTCGGCCATCCGCAATCATCTGCGGTTTTGGTGTCTAAGGATGATGGAGGTATTCTGATTCAGTTTTTCACAGGTTAGGATAGTGCCATGGGAGTGGGCGTGTTTTCTAATCGCGCCATCTTGAAGGTGAGCTGTCAGTCGCCTTGACAGGGTTGTGGAGGTTACTTCGATGTACTTTAAATTGCACTGTTCGTAGTCACCAACTTTGCACGAATATTCGTACAGGACGTTCATATTGACCTTGTAATAAAGGTCGATATTACTTTTCTTCAGAGTAGACCTGACGCAAGGGCCAGCAGCCAAGTTCATTTTTTCTTTCATGGTAGCGTTGATGGATTCTTGTGGGTAGCCGTTGTTAACGAGACCTCGGGAAACCTTATTAAGTTTGATCAACAGCCATCCACGAGGATGAATGAGAAATTGTCCTGTTAACTAAAGCATTGATGACTGGTCTCTTGTAACGTTCAGGACACTCAGAAAAACCGTTTAGGGAGAAACCCAAGTTCGTGGCCTTAACGTATGTTAAGGCCCAAAGAAAATAGAAATTGGTAACACAACCCGGAAAAACGCTAAGGAGAATATAACGGTTAAAATAGTATGCCCTATCTTTCCGTTCTCTTCATCTTCCATTTTCTTTCTTAAGCTTTCATTGGTACATATAATATTCTCCTTGTCGTTTTTCCAGGTTGTGTTACCAAGTTCCATTTTCCTCAGGCCTTTAAATATATCTATATATGACGTGTCATGTAATTTTCAATTATTATAAACAAAAAAAAAACCCGTTTCCCTTCTACTAGAAAAACACTTGTCTTGTCTCTCACTGGATAAAAAAACCTACACTTCATTATTCAAAAGGCTTCTTGAATCAACCTTTTTAAAGGTTGGGGATGGTAGCTCTGGCGATGAGCGTCTTGGCCATATAAGCGATGAGCGCTTGATGACACAGGTTCAAATCCAACTTCTTTATTTATTTTGATATAACGGTTAAAATAGTTTGCACTATCTTTCTGTTCTCTACATCTCCCATTTTTTTTCTTAAGCTTTCATTGGTACATATAATATTCTCCTTAGCGTTTTTCCGGGTTGTGTTACCAATTTCCATTTTCCTTGGTTCTTTAATTTCATCTATATATCACGCGTCATGTGATTTTCAATTATTATTATTATATATATATATATATATATATATATATATATATATATATATATATATATATATATATATATATATATATATATATATTAGGGTGATACAAAAATGTCGACCATCTCAGATTTTTCGGGGCACCCCCTAATTTGATTATTTATGGCATAAAATCGGTGTGAGTAAATTTTTTTGTCAATCAAAAAATATATAGAGGTTGCTACCATGATTCAAAGTTTTATGATTTATCTTTTTCTGTGATTTCTGTAAAATACAATTATTATGTAAAACTGGACTACTAATTTAAGTATATTATTTATATTCTTTATTACTGAAGAATTTTGCCTCTGTAATTGGAAGCACATCCTGTTCCACCACCCCTATCCCCATCCGCCTTCGGTCCAATAGCATTGTAGTTGGTCAGTGCTTCAATGTTCAGTACCATCACAGCTATCACCGGTGGAGGTTATAATTTCGCGTCTCTTTTATCTCAAAAATACTGAACAATGGCTCATTTAGATCATCAAACTAGAAGTGCTACAGGTATTTGGCTATTTGGTCAGCCAATAGAAGCATTAAAAACATCTGTTCTTCCATAGAAAAGAAAAGCAATGGCATTATTTATACATTATAAAATAAATAGTAAACAAACCGTGCAAGAAGCTCTAACATCTACTGCCAAAGATGTCTTGCAAGTCTGGGAAAAAGCACTTATTCCAACATCGCTTAAAAAACATGTAATAAAAAAACTAAAAGTAATGTATGATGAATCGTTAAAATTAAAGAAAAACAATCTCAAATTTGATTGAATAAATAAATGGAATGGAAATAGAATTTGGCTAATTTATTTGATATAGCTCATGCTGATGCGTTCAATTTGATAGACATTGATAAAGATAAAGAATTCCTTATTTTGCAAAGACAAACGAGACGAAAATGAAGAATGGCTGGCGTGGATAAAAAACTTGTACAAAATGATGCAATAGCGTGTGAAAAGAAAAGCAATTTAAAATGAAAAGAAAGAGAGAAACAGCTTATTTTGACAACACAGTAGTGCTTATTAGTTCATATACTATCTCTGGAGAGGGCTCTAAGAATTGAAGATGAATGTATAGTTGATCCCAGTAAACCATCAACATCAGGGCAGACTGATTCCTACTATCAGTAATTTAGGCCATGATCCGCAAAACTTTAACATAAGTTATTCAAGTTTTAGGCGGGCAAGGCAAAAGTTTAGAAAAGAAATTTCAGAAAATATAAAAGCTGAATTAAAACATGATGTTCCTTTAACCATTCAACCATTTAACCATAGAAGACATAACTGGAGAAGAAGTTGTCGACAGACTTCTAATCTTAGTTTCTGGAAATGGGGTTGATCAGCTTCTTGGTGTTCCAAAACTCCCCAGTGGTACAGGAGAAAATACTGCAGCTGCTGTGCATAAAAGTATTTTAGACTGGGATCTATCTCTTCAGGTAAGATGCATGTGTTTCGACACAACAGCATCAAATACAGTCCGTATAAATGGAGCTTGTATGTTACTAGAACAGAAAATGAAAAAGGATTTGCTAGGGCTGGCCTGTCGTCATCATATTTTAGAGATTGTTTTGGAGTCTGTTGTTTCAAGCTCATTGCCAGCATCATCCGGACCAAATATAAAACTATTTAAACGTTTCAAAGCAAATTAGAGTAAATTCAACGAAGGATCGTTCCACACAGCCGAAGATGACAAAGACATAGCAACTAGAATTGCCAATATTAAAGACAATACAATTAAATTTGCAAAAAAACAACTAGAAAAACATCAGGCACGTGATGATTATAAGGAATTACTTGAATTGGCTATCATTTTTGTTGGAGGAACTCCAAATTTAGGAATGAACTTTAAAAAACCGGGAGCTTGCCATAGAGCACGGTGGATAGACAAAATTATCTATTGTATGAAGATTTCAAAGTTTAAACAACAGTTCAAATTGACACATTCACAAGAAAAATGACTAAGAGACATCTATTGTTTTGCAGTTGCATTATATGTGAAATCTTGGTTTACGGCACCTGCGCCACGTTTTGCTCCACATCTCGACCTACAGCTCTTAAAAAGTTTAATGGAGTACAAAGAGGTTGAAGAAAAAATAGCGTCTAATGCACTAAAAAAATTATCAAATCATTTGTGGTATCTTTTAGAGGAATTAATAGCTCTTGCTTTCTTTGACGAAGATGTGCCTATCGATACTAAGAATAAAATGAGAGAAGCCTTAAATAAGCCTCCTGAACAAAACCTCACTAAACGGACTACTATGCATCCCGAAGTTATAGAAGTGAGACAGAAGATTTTGTAACCTCTCATACTAAAAGATTCTTCGATATTCTTGGTTTGCCTTCCAGTTTTCTTGAAACCAATGCTGAAAACTGAGGACTTAATGAGGCATATTGGAATGCAAATGAAGTAATTTCGAATAAGAAGGTTACAAATGATTTAGCAGAGCGAGGAATAAAATTAATGGAAGAATACAATAAGATTCTCACAAATGATGAACAGCAAAAGCAATATCTTCTACAGACAGTGAAGAAGTACAGATCTGCCTTACCAGACAAAAACAAAAAACAATTATGTCTTTAAAATAAATTGTAGTGCCAATATAATAATTATTGTTAGTAGTTATGATAGGTCTACAGGGGAACTTCCACTTAAAAAAAAAGGCAACGCGCTGAGAACTGTACCTCAATAGGTAGTGTGGAAACCGGTTTCATCTATGCATCAATAATAGCTATACTTCACTAAATATTTTCATTATTTCGAGGCTGGTAGCAACTTCTAAATTTCATCCGATTAATCTCAATTTTTGTATACCATGTTTTTGGAACAAATAACCACACTAGAGGGTGCCCCTACAAAATATCAAAACTACAAATATTTACCCCTTTTTCCATCACTCTAATATATATATATATATATATATATATATATATATATATATATATATATATATGCGTAGGTATTTTGAGGACATATTTGAATAACCCTAACTCTCTTATAATGAAATTTTAAAATTTCGTTTATAGATTAATTATAAATGAATTTAACATGACCAAAGCAAAGGAAAAGGAAAGCTGTAATCGTTGTGATAATAGCTAAGGATAATGATATAGAGATTGGTCGCTTCTTTTAAAGTTGCCTGAGCCTTCGTTGCCATAATTAGAAAAGAATTAAAAATTCCTGATAAGGGTCCAACATATTCAAAGGTTTCTAATACCACCTGAACATAAGAAATTTTGCAGAAAGTACATAACAAATAAAAATAACAATTGAAATAAGGATAATAAATATCACTTGCAAAATACTTTAATGTTTCTGAATGGACCATCAGAAGAGTTGTCCAGAAAGATATGCGTTACAAATTATATGTGATAGGAAAAGCTCAGTTCAAATCAGGTAAGACAAAAGAGAATTACTCGATCCGTGCAAAGAGCTTGCTCTCCACGTTGAAACATCAATAAGGTGGAATGATTTGTTTTTTTCTCTGATTAGGAAAACTTCGATCAGGACAAAAGCTAAAACCAAGGAATGACAGATGGTTACGCGGAATGCCGAGCAAGGATCCGACTGTAATGCTTACCAAGTTATCAGGAACTATGATAGTTATGGGTTTCGTTAGCAGTGAAGGAAATGTCATGACCCTTCATTTTTTCCACAGGGCTTGCCTACATACAGGGTATGGAGAATGTCGAAAGGCTCTGGCTAGACAAAATACCTAACGGAAGACCTTACATCTTCCAACCAAACTCTGCATAGGCCTAGAGCAACCTAAGGTTGTATGTGTGTTAATTTCCAAGACCATTTTTTTCCCAAACAGATGGCCTCTTGGCTCACCTGGCCTCAATAAACTGGACTATTTCTTATGGTGCGTCGTCGAGAGAGAGAGAGAGTTTAATTAACACCCCAATAACACCATACTGACTCCACTATATATATATATATATATATATATATATATATATATATATATATATATATATATATATATATATATATAATATCTCTCAAAGTAGCGCGATAGAATGATGAAAATGAATGCAATAAACCACATTGAAAGAGAAAATGGAATAATATTTCCTACAGTAATATATATTACCTTTTTCGAAAAAATCAGTGCAGGGAAGCGATTCGAACCATGCACACTGAGGCAGCGATTACCGCTTTGATCACAGTTGAAAGTATGCCGTTCTCTGCGTAGCATAGTCTACTAACGGCATACTTTTAACTGTAATCAAAGCGGTGCTCGCTGCCTCAGTGTGCATGGTTCGAATCACTTCTCTGCACGGATTTTTTCGAAAAAAGGTAATATATATTACTGTAGGAAAAATTATTCCGTTTTGCCTTCAAATGTGGTTTATTGCATTCATATATATATATATATATATATATATATATATATATATATATATATATATATATATATATATATATATATATATATATTCACATTATGATATGAATAACTTGGCGCAACAGAAAATCAGCGACTTGGATACGTGAAAAAAACAAAAACAAATTTCAAAATAAAGTGGAAGCTATAAGAAATCTGAAATTGAGCTGGGCAGGCAATGCGGCAAAATTACAAGATAGATGGAAAATAAATACTGATAGTACTCCCATTGATAAAAACAACTGAAAAGGAGACCAAAAACAATAAATATATGTGTAAAATTGGAAACATATTACACAAGATCGACGAAAACTGAGAAAGATGAGCAAGAGCTTCTCTCATCATTGGGGAGCAAATAACTGAAAAGATGATGATATACAGCGTGTTTCAGGTGAATCGATACAACGTTGAAGCGCGCCTAAGAGCTAATGACTTCACCAATATAGGTTACTTGACTTTAGATAGACTCAGTAAGACCTTATCTTTCATGCTGGAAACAGCATGCCTTGTTTCTTCCGAAGATGTTATTTGAAATCGAAAAACGCCACGCTATACTTGCCACCCTCCGCGCCGGGAGAGGCATTAAAGAGAGTTTGAATATATTTTAACTACCTGAGGAACCTCGTTTACAAATGAAACGATATTATTACGAGTTTGATAATAATGACGAGGTTACCCCAGATCGATAGTCTCACAAGCATTGCTTTGATGCCACCTGGAACGAGAAATTCGTCGACATTATCAGGCAGAATATCTCCAAGGACTTTGGCCAGTCCATGAACAAAATTATCAAGAAGATTGGTGTGAACAAGGTAATCATCATCAGAGCAGTGAGTTAGGACTTTTGCTAACATTACGACGTGCCGCTTGCCGCTATTTTCTCATGCAGGCTACCAAGAAAAGCCATAAAGTGAAGCCAAAGGAACTCATCAACGAAGTTGAGCATGATGGCGCCTGCTTAATTCATTTCTTCTCTGACGAGGAAATTTTCGTGCTTAATAGGAAGGTGAACAGAAAAAAATGATCGCTTGTTGTTCGAATCACCCATCGGAAGTGGCTACCGTTACGTCCAGAAAATTTTATGCCTCTGATGGTTCTAGATTTGCTCGGCAACTAAGGCCACGTCATGCCCACTCGAAGCTTTCCCTCGGGCTTCAAGGTGAATGCCGACGTTAACATTGAGGGGCTGGAGACTGTAGTCAGGCTTTGGTTGGGGCAATTAGCTGCGGGAAGGCTTAGGCAAACAAGGAAGAAAGATAGGCGTGGTTGTTGAGCAATGTCCCGCAACACTGGTTCCTAGACTTGTCGCCTCTCCAACTCTCCCAAATCTAACCCCTTGGATTATTTAGTGTAGGCATGGTTGAGATGGATGGGAACAATTATTCTTCAAAGAATGCTCTCCACGAGAGTACATCACCTGAGTAATATGATGCTGGCCAATCCCTTCGTGTTGAATGCTTTCGGTAGTTCTTTAGGAAATGGCTGACGATGTCCTACGGCTTCTTTCAATTTTAATAAATTCATATCCTAGACCGAGGTGGGCAGTTCATCATCGTGATATTGTTTTCTAGGAATCACTGTATGGTGAACGCAAACTTGTGACATGGGGTATTTTCCTGCCTGATAATCACATTACGGGCATTTATGGTCTAACCCTGAAATTGATATACAGCCCCATGCCATTTCAGAGCAGCCACCAGGCATTAGTATTGGCACTAGCCACTCTCACTTCGACTAATCACTTGGCCTCCTGCAGGCTTTAACTTACCCTGAGGCTGAGAAAAACTGGAACGTGGATTCATCGGACCATAAGACATGTCCTAGCTGACGTATGTAGAGTTGAAGTGAACAGATGCCCAACCCAGTCGACGTCGCTTCTGCTGATGGTTGATCAACTACTTCTAACAGGATTAACATGACTTCAGGTCTTGTACAATCAGTCTGCGTCAGACTGTTCTGACCGAGGCATTAATCTAGCAGAAATTTATGCATTAATGTTGCAGCTGGACTGCGGTTTTCTCAAGAGCCCAAAGGCTTACGCAGCGCAGAGACCTTTAGTCACGCTGTGTACAGACCACGGGTTTTCCAAAACGAGGTCGGTTTTGGATGTTCTCACTTTTCACGGATCCTTTTCTACTCTTTTGCAACACCGAGATATGATTCTCTACCCCTCCGTGGAATTTGTCGACAGTTTAGTCTCTCCTCGTACAGTGTAAGTATCAGACTTCTTTCTTGCACGGTATATGATGTGTTAAATAAGGTAAATTTGACTATAACATACCGCATACTGATACATGGATTGCATACATTTCAATAAAATAGCTATTCTAGATAATTCGTAAAAGTTTTAAGGATGCTTGTACTTCTCTGAATTTATGGTGCCATCACAAAGGGTGAGACGATTGACCCTTGAAGTTGAAATGCTGCAACATACTATTACTGGTACTGCCACCATATTTTACTGTCTACACTATGCACTATCAGTACCCCTGCTCTCTTAGCCTCCTGTAGACTCTAACGCTTTCCAGTTTTTCCCACCTGTGGTAGAAAAAAACTGGAAAGTGGTCTCGTCCAGCCATAAGATGCGTCTCCAATGACTCAGGCAGTTTCTTGGATTACGTGCCCAAACCTTTCGACGTCGCTTCTGATGAAGAATTTGATTTCCATGAATTCAGACCTTAAACAAGCAGTCTGCGAAGGACTGTTATGATGAATGAATTAATCCAGGCTTTCTCTGTTCATTCATGTTGCAGCTAGACTGCGGTTTTCTTACGATTCCAAAGGCCATGTGGAACAAAGACCAGTTGTCACGTTGCTTACTGATCCCGGGTTGTCCAGAACTAGGTCAAACTTGGATTCTCTCACTTCCTCGAATACTCTTAAATACTTCTGGAACACCTTAATATTATTCGGCCATCCAGGAGATTTATCATCCGTTGAGACCCTCCTCGTTCAGCGTGCTTATCAGATTTCTTTCTTTAATGATATATTGTGTTAGATGAAGTAAATTTTACTATAACTTACCACATACTGATATCAGGATTTCATACATTTCATTAGCATCGCCATTTTAGATATTTAAAAAATGTTATAAGGAAGCTTGTACTTCTATTTTGTTTTCCTGATGTATTGGACACATGCATACAAACCTAAAGTTATAAATATTTGTCCTGAAACTTTTTACCCCAGTTTTATATTTCTATAATTGTGGTCAAGGGCTGAATTTTTGAAACTTACTCAATTGTCTTAAAGTATCGAAAAGGTGAGATAAGAAGGAATGTGAATGCAGAGCACAAAATCACTCAGCATGGAGAAGGTTGGAAAGGAAATAGAGAAAGATACGTCGTAAAAGGAGTTCACAGTAGTTGAGTAGGTCAAATTTTGAATATCTTATGAGATTTTATCGGATTTAGACTGTATGAGAGATACTCGTAGATGTCGTAATAAAACAAATTACCCAGTACGCCATGTACCAACAGACAGCAATGAGGATATATGGCAGAGTAAATGGCGCCTGCAGTGCCAATAGGCCAAACTTTCAATAGAGATAAGAAGTCCAGCTTTTCCGATAAAATGCGATGGTAAATTATTTTTTTTGTTTAGCGACAGCGCGTTGCATTTAAATAGGAAAATTGGAGAAAGGAAAGGGAAAAAAGGGAGAAGAAATGTGGTTATTACTTTTGGGAAGAGCTGAGTTTAAAAGCTAACAAAGGTTGCGATAGAGTCCGTGCAGAATATATTTCCTATGGAAGACGCAATATAGAAGAAATCTTATTTCTCTTTATCTATAAGTTTAATAGATCTTGTTGCTATATTTAGTTAAATGGATATAGGAACTCCTCCTATATGAATTGTTTGTAGAATAACAAATCCTTTTAGAGAGCCGTAAAAGAGTGATGTGGGATAGAGGAAATGCTCATCTGTGGGAAAACTATGAGAAGTAGTGGGGTTAATCTTGAATCTGAAGAAAGGAACAGCTAAGGCGACAGTAGAAGGCAAGAGTAATGGCGGAAACAAAGAGTTATTTAATTAAAGGAAAATGGATTCTAAGGCCACCCCACCCATTCAGTCAGCTTTTTTTCTTTTCGGCAGTCAGGTCACAGGCTCTACGTGATGAGCTTATTTTCCCTACGGTAAAGAATGTTGGCAAGTCTATATAATGGAATTCAGTAGACTCTACGCTTTTAGGACTGCACTTCCATCCAACCTTCGGCATTACTCATATTACTATATTGCAGAACGCTAAACCACAAGCATTTTCATCCTAAGCTTTTATGGATGGGGTACCTTATAGGAATGTCTAATGACAGACTATAAATCCGAATCCTTTATGAAGAAATTTAGCAGTCCTATCGCTCAGAATAAAACCATAAAATTATGTAGATAGAATAACCAGATTATTGGCAACTTCAAAAATTATAATATCCCTCCCAATCAACCTAACATGCTGGTGGAAAATCACCAGTAAAAGCTCTCATATTAAGCCTAACTGTTAAACACTTCGGCTCCGCATGAATCGTTCCTGGTACCCAGTATTGTGTCTGTTTACAGACAGGAGAGTTAATCTAAGCTTGTCATCATAAAGGTCTTTTGCCTTGGCTTCTCCTATCTGAGTTTGGAAGAATATGCTTATATGAATTTATCGTAAAATGTCATCGATCAGATCCGGAAAAGATCTGACCAAGTATCGCACGAAGGCTGAATTAATATTTGGTGAAGATTGAGGATAGGAAGCATCTACATCAACTGGGTTCCAGAACCATGTGGGATTATTATTGAATACCGATATGAGTTATGTAGGAATAAATTTTCGCTCGTATTATTTCGTCACTCTCGCGTTCATGCTATTTACTTGAACATCCTGTATAAATTAAATATCAATCAACTCCATTTTGGAGGGGTAAAAATAGGATGAAATATAATTCACCCATTAAATTCATAGAACAATTACCTTGGATTTGGGTTGTGGACTGGTAATATTATCAATGTGATGGGTTGCCTGCCTCCTATAACAGGCGCTATTAGTGTTCGGTCTATGAAGAGCATATCAGTTTTTGAGAAAATTTCTGAAATAAAATAACTAATAGCAATAGTATTAGATTTAACCAATAGATAGGATAACCTTAAGATGTCGAGAGCGTTCGTTATTATTAAAAACTAATGATAAAATAATTATCCATCGATGAATTTCATTGATATCATATTTAAAGGGCAATAGAAAATTGGTGGATCTAAAATGATTGTGTTCATTCAGTTGAAAGTAAAATTATTTTCCTGGAGGAAAAGGAGGGTGCCGATGAGATAAAGTATGAATATATATGTTGAATAGTACTGTCGAGAAATAGTTAAAATGACAAAGACTGAAATGGCAAAACTCGTTAAGTCGACAGAGTGAAAATATAGATGAAGATAAATATAAAGGTCTTGAAGAAGTTTTGGGGCTTATTTCGAGGTAGACTCTTATACTGTATTCACATAAATTAAATTTCTTCATTTGATGATAGAATGTTCGGAATACTGAAAATTGGCCAATTTTACAAGATATTTTCGACGATTGAATTTTCGGAGGGTGTATGGATACCGAATATCAGATTCAAAATCAGAAAAAAGGATTAGAATTAGTGAATTAATAAAAGTGAATAAAAGTCTGTATGATAATGTTTAAAAATATGTGTATTTTATCAAATTAAATATGCATTACAAATACATTGATATTAATGTATGTTGGATGACATAAATATTATCATAATTGTGGGAGGTTTGATTTCGAAGATTAGCATATTTTGTAATGATCATGATACAGGACTAATTTTACTGACATTGTAATCTACTGCATTCCCTCTGACAGGTGAATATCATGATATCATATGTTTTTACATTTTTATTACTTTAATACTAGTCTGTTTACCTTTTTTCTTTGCAAAATTCCCTCAAAATATGTAGTAGGAAGGGAGCAAATCGGATTTGTTCTGCAGTTTATTCTATTTAAGGCTTTTAATTAAAATAATATTTATAAGAATAAAATCTAATCAATTTATACAACACTTTCTATTGTTAAGTCATGGCGGTAGCTTTTTAACTACTCTATGTCATAGTTTGACTAAGTTCATATTATTTATTTCTCAAAAAAGCCATATGTTGTTATAAACACAGTATAAAAGCAATAAACCATATAACACTGCTTTAAAAGTGTGGAATAAAACCTTGCTTAGCATTAAATGAAAACAAAGAAAACTATTATAATTCTGATAATGTCAACTTCATCTTCTGAAATGGGCACATTGAAAGTGCAATAAATTTTTGCTTATTACTCAATTTAAAAATTCATGACAAACTTGTGACTAATGATTCGAAAATTTATGTTCACATCAATTATCGAAGTTTCTATCTTTGTGTTCTAAATCAAAAGGTTCGTAGAAAGAGAAGATAAAGAGAATCGCCGTGATGACTTGAAAATAGAGCTGTGATGGCAAATGAGCAGCGGAACACGCCTTTGAAGCTGTCGCCTTTGAGGCTTTATTAGAGCAGTCCAGAATTAACACGCGATCTCGCATTCCTTTAGCCTTCCTTCTTCCTGTGGATGGGCTGCTTTCAGGACCTGGGTTCCCTCGTCTTTTAAAGGCAACCGAGTTATAGCTGCACCTCATCAAGTTACTGCCTCTGGCATTTGGGCCGAAGCTCTCTGATTGCTCTACTCATTTTGTTGACCCAAATTCCTTTCACTTTTTCACTTTTTCTACTCAACCAACTCGACGGAGGAGTAAAAAAGTATGGCCTCTTCGTTTTTTGTCAGGATTTTAAGTATGGAAGGGAGGGGCCCCAGTTTTATCTGAAGCACATTTTCTGCCCTCTTTAATGATACTTGCACCAGAAAGACCACTGAGTTAAGTAGAACATGATGAGTGTAGGAAGAGCTACCGCGAAAGGTGTTTTCTCAACAGATAGACATGAATTACCTGGTCAAGCGGAACGCGACAGGCTTTTTTCTTTAACTTTGGCTTAAGAAACACGGCCAAAGCGTAGACTTCTAGTCATGGTATCAACATTATACTGTGTGCACTGCTCAGAAGTGGTTGAGTGCGATCCACCATACCTACCGCATTTGGTAGGTGTATGGATCAGATTTATTATGCTGAGTTTTGGAATAGTTCAGAAAAATTAGCTTTAACCCTTCTTTGTATCTCGAAATTAATTCAATGGTATGACCAAAGCGTTAACACTGATAATATATATACAATACCGTACTAATGAAATTACACGGATAAGAAATTATCCAGTGTGAATTAACCTTGTACTGGCCTCGGTCAAACTTGATGAAGAGTTTAGAGCTGGGTCTTGAAACCCTTCCCTGCTTTCTTTTTACTCGCGCAACATTTATCGCCTCATATTTGGCCAGTATATCCTCTTTAATTTAATAGAGCAACTCCTCAGCATAGACTAAAATTTTCACCTGGTTGAATGTATAATATGGGTCACCCACATCTGTCTGTCATTGGGTATTAGAAGAGATTTCAATTTGTCACTTTGGGTGTGATCTATGGCACTAAATATAAATTTGCGCTCCTTTTCTGAAAAAGGCCAAAGCCTTGGTTTCTGCCGAGGTGAGAAGGTAAATTGATGTTGATTGTCATGTGGCATCGAAAAACCTTGCTTCATCAGACAACCGAATAAACAGAAATCGTTTCAAGTTGACCGGCAACTACCCAATGAGTTGCAGTGATGTCTTCTATGACCAACTTTCCTTATTAGACTTCTGTATGATTGTAATGGGTTAAGTATTTTGCCCCATTTTTCCTTTCCAAAGGGGAATATATACTGGACAAAGCAAACATGGTCCGGTATTTCCATACCTTTGCCGCCCGTTGACATAGTCTTCTTGTGCTGGCGAGCCACCAAAAGCATTAAGCTTAAAATAATGGTGGTAAAAAGACGAAATAAATTGAAGGAGTGTGAGAAAGGAGGAAAAAGTGCTAACATATTAAATTTAAAACTTCCTACCAGAACTAACGGTAAACGAGGAAAACCACACCATGCCCACCCAGATAATGGATGAGTACACGAAGCCTACAAAAGAGGTGAGAAGTGGTTCTTAAATAAAGGGGCGCAAAAAATGTGTAGAATGGAGATGTCTAGAACGAAACTACGTTGGACTACGTGAAATTCTAGTGCTGGGATGCTGTTCCACTCCCCTTGGTTTCAGCTGCTTTAAGTTTTAGCAGGGGCATTACCCCTTCTACAACAACCACTCTCTTGTGAGCTGCACGTTTGGCAGGAAAAACTATTAAGTACATTAGATTAAAGTGCTGTGCAGATTAATTGGGACACCTCTAAGGTTTTCACTTTTTTTTAACACACCCCTGTTATAGGCGATTCTTAAGTGATCAATCAAATATTTTAAATAACTATTATGTTTCAGGCGTTTATTTTTCTAATTAGCAACCATATAGATTTTGCCAAATGGTAACACTTGGCAACCAAAGAATTGACCAAAGAAGATTGGAAAAAGGTGATATTCTCTAACGATACCCACTTCGAAGTCCAGGGAATCCAAACACAAGTCGTGAGGCGCAGTACACGACAACCAGTGAGAGCGGGTCACATCCAGCAAGACCCCAAACATTTCCCTAAGAAGATATTTTGGGGTACTTTCACAACAAATAGTCACGAACGACTGGTAATAGTGGAAGTAATGATGAATTCCAACAAGTACAAAGGAACCTAACCTTAAAGAGGCATCTACTCCTGATACTTCGTGAACAATTTCCAAACGGTGATGTCATCTTCCAGCAGGTCAACGCCCCATACCACGTTTACCCCCAAATGCAATCTTTCTTCCGAGCCGAAAATATTATGGCAATGAAATGGCCTGAAAATTCACCAGAACTTAATCTAATTGAGAATATTTTGGCAAACATCAAGCGAAGGACCATGGCGAAAGACTGCTTTGCAATGGAAAAGCTGATCTGTGTTGTTATACAGACCTGGTATCATGATGAGGAAGGAAGGAATATGAGCCAGAAATTTGTGAAATCCATGCCAACTCGGAATGCTGAGGTTAGTAAAGCAAAGGGAGGACATATTTCTTATTAACTGTCAACACTAAGAAGATATGCATGCTATGATTTTGAGAATAATACATCAAGTGAAATTTGGCGTTTTTCTATCACTGTCACAATTAATTTGAACAATACTGTAAAACTAGTTAGTTATAAATTTGTACAAAATTTTGAATTACTTAAAATACTTCCTTTAATACATCTGGCAAAATTATTATATTCAGGGTGACCTCCCACCCCAAAAAAACCCGGGCCTGCATACACTTTTTGTGATATATCCTTCATTCATTCATTCAGTAATCACCTTTACTTTGCAGGACAAGACAGAAGCAACGCCTGTGAACACAACTAGATCTCAATGGGAGCTCCAGCAAAGAATATACTGCAGCAAACATTATTACAAGACAGGCTCGTTCAAGAAAGTGCAGGAAACTTTCCTGCATCAGTTCGAATGTAAAAAAGCCCCCTCCAAGAGCAGAATTCAGGACTAGGCGGACCACTTCGAGAACTATGGGACAGTGTATAACCTCAATGCAGCCAGTGACAACCGTCTAAGCCATTCAGTAGGCCCCAGGAAGCGTGCAGCTGAGCTGGTCTAGAGCGTGAGTGAGTCAGTTCAGCAGAGTCCAAAACGCTCTATGCTCAAGCGAAGTCAGTCCCTTGGTATATCCCTTGATAGATCAGAGCCATTAGTCGGTCGGTTTAAAAGGACGTCATGGACAACTTTGTGCTGCGCTTCAAGAAATGCAGAGCTAAATGGAGGTCATCTCGATCACGTGCTCTAGAATAAGGAAGAAAAGTCCAAAGACTCATGTTTTGATATGATGTTTTTACACACAATAAACTAGTTATAATCAAAGTTTCATTCAATCCTTACAGAAAAATAAGAATTGAGGCCTATCTAAAGTTGGGGCCAGTTTTGAGGGGTCACCCTGTATTCCAAATACTTATAAAATATGGAGGATTTTAGTTTTACCTGTATTAAGTTGGAAGCTTTGCATGAAATAATTAAAGTATCTTTTCAAATTCCATAAAATTTCATATTCAGTAGATTAATGACAACAAAAACTATCATAAATTGAATGAGGTACATACCATCTGTTGAGAGATAGTAAAAGAAAAGGTGGTCTTTATTTCAACTCCGCTTTTAATTTTGATACCGTGTTTTAAATACAATTTTCTAATTTAAAAATGTTTTTATGCCTTTAAAAAGACCACAAATGGCTCTTTTGCACTCCTATTTTGTATTGTTCCTACAAAATAAAACAAAACTAAATAAATCTCATCTATGCCAAAACAGATCAAGCTAAGTTTGGCTTATGCACTTTTGGAAACAATTAGGACGTACTATATATGCAATGGAAAAAACATTTAACAGTGAATTTCCTTATATTAAAATAGAATTTTTGCATTTTTAGGTCGATCTAATCATTTAGCTTTCAATTAAGTTTCCATACATACGGTACTTCTCTGGTTTTAAAGTTTAAAACGCCCAAGTAATTCTGAACCTCTGCCTTAGTTAATCATAAGTTTGTAATGAAAATGTACTGTATGGTGCTTTCCACCTAATATGTAGACCCTATATTGTTATTATTCCAAATTGTATGAAAAACATTAAGAAAAACAAAAATAAATTAGGGTGAAAATGATTTCAATTAAAATTGGCGTAGTAAGTCGTTTAAACGTGGTTATACCATTAAATACAGTGGTGGTCATTAACTTCTTAATCGTTGATCTATTAATAATAAAACTATTTTTTGTTAACGCGTTAATAAATTGTTTTCTTAAGTTAAAAGGTTATACGTAACTTGGGTTAAAATTTACGTTATTTATTTTTTCGTATAGGTCACTTTAGGTGAGAAACTTCTGAAATAGTTATGTAAGTAGTCAACTCGATAGTGTCATAATGAGTCTAAACAAACAGATCATTGGAACGTGGAGTGATCATAGACTCATTCATAACCATGGCGTCTCAATCAAGCACATCGCAAGAGTGTATTTATCTTGGCTCAGGTTACTATATTTGAGACTGAAATTAGCCAAGCCAGACTGAAAAGTTAAGAAACTACTGTTGCTTTTGAGAAGGATATCGGCAAAGCCGAGCTGGGTAATGAATCTCAGATGCTAGCGAACCCCTGCCATATCTTGACAAGTTTGTGTTCTACAGCAAAAGAGGGCAACATTTAGATATTTAGTCACTGGCGAGTCTAGTCGCGGGCGACTCTACATCTCACTATGTCGGTTGGTCCCCGTTTTGCTTTTTTTGTCTTTGTAATAACATTGTAACAATTCCACCGATTCTAGCGATATTTTAAACCCATATTATGTTTTACATTCTGTTTCGAATGATATAATTGCCAAGTCCTCCCAAGGATAGTCGGGGAATTATTTTGTTTGGGCAATAACATCATAACTCTTCGGCCGATTCTAACAAAATTCGAAACCCTTATATTGTTTTACATTCTCTTTCGAATAATATAATTGCCAAACTCCCAAGGTTAACCCGTGAATTAATTTGTTTTGACCATATAAACATAACTTTCGACCAATTCTAACGAAATTAAATCCCTTATGTTGTTTTACATTCTCTTCGAATTATAGAATTGCCAATGTTCTAAGAAGGTTAGTCCTGGAATTATTGAAAGTTTTCTAGGTCGTAATGTTATAAATCAGGATAAGTGAGGGCACGCTACTTCTTGGTCAGCAGACCTTGTTCACTGTAAGGTCTGCCAAAACAGTATGTGGTGAAGTTCAATAAGAGCAGCAACACAACATAAGAGCCACTTTAATAATAAGCAACCTATGTACTACAGAGATGTGTAGGTAGGTGCCTTATAGAGCAGTATCGAATCGTGGTAAGCTGGCGCATTTATCTAGACTAGGTCTGTCTAGTGATGGATCCACTAAGCCTACTGACACGAAGATAGTCGAGACTACGAGACAATGATGGGTAAGACCTTCACTACCTTTAATAAAAGCAAATAAGGAGAAGTGTGAAACTATTACTGCATCTATAAGAACTACACTTATGAATAACCTAATGTAAACGTTCACTAATAAATACATACATCATGCCTTCAGAAGTCAATTTGACACCCTTTTGTTTCTTTATTTTATCAAATTAATTTATATAATTTATTATTTGCTATTTATTATAAAGCAACTTGCAAATATGTTACTTCTGACCTCATAATTATATCTTGGTTGTTTACAATATCTATTAGTTCTAAAATACGGTATGCTATAAAAAAATTTAGTTCGTCGATTTGGCGAAATTATATGTTCATATCTTTATGGCGTAGCCGGGTGGAAACTGCTTTCGATTACAGATATTAAGCTCCATCGGGTTTGAAAAATCAGGGTCACGATTAGGGTCGGCGTTTCGCCGGCTGCCATATCCTGCTGATACTCCTTGTTCGGATGCCACATTATATTGTAAGTTCAACTGAGAAATAAAGGGCATCCTAAATGAATCTTGATTGGTAAGGAAATATCTACAATTCTGTTTTTCATTTTACTCTAATTTTTACGCTACATACTGGTCTTATTTGTTAAAATAAATTACTTTGAATTTCCCGTAGCACTTTTGAAGTAAAAGGGAAATAACTAAAGTTGCCATTAGAGTAAGATCCTCTAACATCTATACCTTAATGGAACAGCAATTTTCTTCATTTAATGGTGTGTCTGCATGAAATTTTAGATGTGGATTGGCCGATATTGCGCAAAGAGGGTTGACAACAATAAAAGCATTTCCTCCTTCAGTACGTTTTCGTTTCAACCAAATCATGTAGAGAGGCGAACATTAATGTTAAAATTCTTCGGTGCTCAAACACAGGCAAACAATACACTTGTATGTTTGGTAGGGTACACACAATATATTTAGTATACGTCTACGTTTTGAAAAAAATGACTACACATGCAAACATCGCGAAAGAAGCGCAAATGCCTCGTCTTCTGCATCTCTGAAAGGAATTGAATGCTTCATTCTTTATGCAAAAAGAAGCTTTTGCCCACTTCGAAGTAAAATGGGGCATTTTACTTCTCTAGATTTACTTTGTGGGGAACATAAACACGCTTGTAAAGGAATGTGGTAATACTCGAGGCACTTTCCTGTATATTAACATTTCCCCTGCATTCACTACGTTTTATAATTCTATGTATACCTTTTTACATATTGCTATAAAAAAATATTTTAAAAAAATAAATATTAAGAAACTAGGCGTTGTTAAGGTTTAATTGCGACTCTCTCGAAGTTACACTACGGGACCTGAGTAAATTTGCAATGAATTCCATGCCACGTTGTTATTTATGTGTATCGATTTTATTTAATAACTGTGAACTGCCTGAATTATAAAGAAGGTTAGGAGAGGTTGTATGTTTTTTATTATCATTGTGAGTTGTTTACTGTGATAAAACTTAGTTCAGGCTCTTTGGGTTTGTTAGTTTTTATTAGATGATCGAATTTTAGTTGGTTATTCTACGTGTAATTTAGATTTGATTCCTTGGCTGTGATGGCTTTGTTCATATATTAATCATTATACTTTTGTTTAGTATAAACTAGTTTAAATTAAAATAAAATCTAATATATTATGTACCATTAAATTTACTAGAAAATTATGCAAAGAGGAATGCATGTCTCTATCGACCAGTCTTCTCCCTTTTCGCGGGTAGCGAGGAAACTTTTTTGCAAAATTTTAGATTTTGAAAAAAATTGAATATTTTAGTTCATAATTTTTTTAGCCATGGGTTTATTGAAAAGAAGCACGAAATATTATTAATCCATAAAAGATGCATAAGATGAATACATTACAATATCTCTCAGCGTCAATGAATATGGTTATGTCTGATAATAATGTCTCTACCAGCAACCATAACAGCCCAAACTTAATCATTTCTATTTGACTTTGAATAAGTGCCTCTTAAAAGATTAAATGAATACAAGTGAGTCAAATTTAGCGCTTTAATATTTCATGGCCAACCTCTGATAAAAATAGCTACGTCACAATGTTGGAAAATGTAATTAGCAAAACTTCCAATTTTAGTAAATTCACTTTAGTAGTGAAGAGGATGAAGGGAGAGAATTTGTTCCTTAATATTGATAGACTTTAAGCTAGTCGTAATAGACTTCTTGAGAAGCAGAAAGAAACATAGTTAAGGGACTTTAGCAACAAGAAGGATATGAACTATAGATTGATGTTATTAGACAGCAAAATGAGATGTATAATTTCACTTAAGAAAGAGTTCAGAAGGGAAGATTCGCAAAAGAAAGAAGAAATCTGAGACAGTAAAGATACAAAAAAGAAATTGAAATTTAGTTACAAAGAAATGGCGTTCGGTAATTAATGAAACCATCAGGGACCTAATTCTAAAGGTTCATAGTACCATAAATTGCTTGTATTACAACAAAGTTCAAATATAGATATTTCTCTTATTTAAAAAATGAGAAGAGGGGATAGCTGAGAAAAAGGTTAAAAAATACCATATAAAGAATCCAGGGTGCACCAATAAGACCTCCCCGAATTGGAACGGTAATAAAAAGGAAACACAAGATACGAAAAAAGAAGATTTATTCCAGAAACGTACATCATATGTCATTACAATTCATTTTCTTTATTAAAATAACATCAGTTAAATGGCCGCCGTAAATGTCAATGCAGTATTGAAGTTTCTATCGGAAGATTTCCATTGATCTGCGAACCATGTCACGTGGAATCGCAGCAATTTCCTGCATTATTGCTGTCTTGAGGTCTTGCAAATTTCATGCCGGTGATGGTACACTCATGATTCCAGGTGTCCCCACAGGAAATAATCACAAAGAGATAAATCATCATGACGGAAGAGCGTAGAAGAATAATAAGAATAAACTATTTTAACCAGAACGTGCATCTAACATTGGGACTTACGAGGAAAAATTACGTGGAAGAATCAAATAACATCTTGGAAGGGTTAAAAAATGATTTCAATGCGTTTCTGAATATAGGCTACTTTCCTGAAGATCTGATGGTGGCAAAAATGATTTTCATTCCAAAAGCCAGAAAATTGTCAAGTTGGGTAGAAAACTCCCGATCAAGTCCTTACTTGATTTCCTTAGGAAAGCATTCGCAAAGATCATGAAACGCAGGTTCCATCAACGGGGAAATGGCACTGTGCCTTATAATGGAAAAATTCGAGAAGACGAAAGCGAAATGATAAGTGCAGACATCGTCTGTAGAGACGTGTCTAGAACTTTCGATAAAGTTTGGCGGATGGGTATACAGTACAAAGTATTTCAACTAGACCTAAAAAATAAATAGAAAGGATATTCTGCGATCATTTTATTTATAAATATGTGTATATTGGCCTAAATAACAGCAAAGAGAAAGATTTAAGCTGGAAGTCTGTCGCCCACAATGTGGGTGTTTCAGCCTAATACTATACGCTTTCTACACCACATATCTTTTCTACTGGCACCAAAGGGTGTATGAATATACAAATGAGGAGTATTAGAGCCCCATCCCACCCTGTTAGAAACTCCTGGGTGGAGGAAGAAGACGGGTAGGGATGACGCCGATCTGTATCTTTCCAACTCTCACTTTCATTTTATTCATTTTCTCGTTTTAGTGCCGTGGCAATCTAAAGAAGCGCCAGAAGAGCGAAAGGTCAGTAAAGCAGAACCTTGTACCATATCTGGTTTCTCTTATTCTAACTATTTCTCTCTCTCTCTCTCTTTCTATATATATATATATATATATATATGGAAAGAGGGATAAGAGAAACTAGATATAGTGCAATGTTCTTCTTTAATGACGTTTCGCTATCCCAGAAGTTCCTTAGAATGACAAGGCGGCGTCAGAACCTGCTTACAGTGATGCAGTTATTTTGATGTGTTTCTTTGAACTTTAGCCTAAGTATCTTTCTTCTCTTTTATTCGTTTGTAGTGCGTGTTTTTGTATTTATATGCCAAATTTGTTTATACAAGTTATGCTCACTTTGGATTTCCCCTTGGCGCACTACACTACATTACACTTCCTTGTTCATTACTGTCACTATTTGGTGTATTGATCGAAAAAACGATATCGCTTTAGAGTTTTTCTATTTTACGGACTTTAATGAAGGATAGTGGAAAGCCCCGACGCTGGAGCATGAAGCACGTATAACTTTGAAGCCACTTACTACATGAAACCATCCTAAAGGTAAAGTGCCTGGACAATTTTTATTTGAAGGCATTTATCCCCCTCTCCTTTTCCCTTTAATTTCTCTTCCAAACAAAGAGACGACTCACTAGTTATCTGCAAGCACATTGTGCAAATACACACGCATAGCACGGGCTTCCTAACTTTCCTCTATTTATCTACTTATCTAGCTATGGGTAAGATGACGGCGAGACGAGGGAGACGCGACACAATGCCTTAAGGTCCTTACCTACTTAGGAGTAAGATGAGGACTGAATGAGGGAGACCCATCGAATTGCCTTAAAGACCCTACCAGACCGACCAAACTGGCCAGGGGTTAGAGCTTTGAAAATATATACGTAGAATTCAACATTGCGCTTGTTAGGCTTACTGATATCCTCAATTGATACGCAGTCATTTTTGATGATACCTTACAGATAATTAACTTACACCCCCAAATACCACGACAATTACTGCTATACAGGGGTGTAATTTGCTAATGTTTTAACCATTGGTTTAGAGGACACACGAAGGAGGAGATCACGGCGGGGATTCTAAGAAATCACAAGTGAGCTTTAGTATAAGAACCACATCATAGGATGGAATAAAACATTCAAAGACACTTAAAAAATTAGCACTTTGTAGTTTTATGAAATCTTATAATGTTCACACGTTAAACCGAAACATTTGACGAAAGAGAATCCAAATGAGTAGTCTGAGAAGAGCACTGCTCTCTTAAATTATAATTACCTCTCCTTTTTGAACGTCCAAAAGGATTTAGGCCAAAAGCACGGATTTTTTCATAGAATTTGGGCAAACGATCAAACAAAAGGTTAGGGCAATATACCTATGAAATCAACGAGTGCTTAAAACCTACAGCCCTAATCACTTAAAGACATAAGGAGAGCTTGTGAACAATTTTAGCAGAGGCTAAAATCTTCACTCTCCTGAATTTAAATTTGAAGGGAAAAGGTGTGGGAGGAGAGATAGAAAGATTGCCAGTCCCTTCTTCTTTTTTAGGGGAAAAGGTGTGTGAGGGGAGATAGAGAAAGATTACCAGTCTCCTTTCCTCGCCCACTCCGGATTCTGAGATGTCCGGAGGGGGAGGGAAGAAAACCTGCCCCCCAAGGCCTCCCCTCTCCCCACGAGTGCCCTGTTTAAAGGACAACGGGAGGAGAGAGTGGAAGACCAGGATAAAGAGAGGGAAAGGAAGAGTAGAGGATAGAGATAGCAAAGTTTGAAATATCGTAGTAGACTAGATAGGTGACCGAAGTGGTCGGTGGACCTACAACTTTACGTGAACTCCGAACCACGGTATATTTAATATTATTTTCTATTTACTCTTTACTTTCGGCCCCTGTCCCACGTATTCTGTGTTTAGGCCTTACGGTGTGAAGGATAGAGGAGAAATGTAGGGAAAAGTATAAGGAAGTAGTAGGGTTGCAATTGAATGCTAAGTTTCATAGAGGTCATCCTAATCTCTGTCATTTTAGTTATGTCATAGTATTGAATTTGTTAGTTTAGGTAGTAATTGCCTGAGTATCAGGTTTATTCGTGAATGTATGATATGTATTTTGGTTCTTTGAGTTGTTGTGAGGCGTTCAAACCGTTGTTGTTAATGTTGTTTTTATCGTTGGTAAAAGTTCTCCTTTCTATTTTATTTGATTTTATTTAATTAGTTTTCTACTTCTGATGTAAAACTATATTTGTTTACATACTCTTTCCTTGCTATCCAAATTATCTCGTAAATAATTCTTCTTCTTCTTGATCGATCCTTAATGTGTAAGTAGGGAAGAGTCTATGTGACCCCCCCTTCTCTCTCTGGTTGATCAAGTCCATGATTTGCTCTCCAATTCTCTATAATCTTGTTGAGTGTTTCCATCTTCGCCTTCCGATGTAGATTTTGTTGTCTTCTTCTGTCCCTTCTTCTTGTGTTTGTGATTACTTAAACTGCTTTGTTTTATATATGCCGCAGTTCAGTAATATTACTATTTGAAATGGTATACATGCGATAACTGGATATACCATTGCCGATTGAATTATTGCTTGGAATATTTTATTTTTATTTTTTCAGTTAAAGAATCTGAGCCTGTAAAGTAACTAGTCCCCTTCTTCTCTTTTCCGCTCTTTCTTTTACATGCTTTTTGTATTCTGTCTCTGTAATTGTTAATCCTAGAACTTTAGTTTCTTTTATGTATTCGTATCTATCTCCTTGGATTAGAATGTCACTGAATTCCTCCTGTAAATTGGCACGATCTTAAATTTGTTCCTGTTAGTACTAATCTTCCATTGTTTCTCGTAAACTTTGATTCCTCTGCCGTTAGTCTTGCCTGCATGTCCGGGTTCCTGTAGGGGCAGACGAGGATTTGTGTGATGTCGTCTGCGAACTATATATTGAGACATCCATGCGTAAATGGTGGAGGAATTTCGAAGTATACACTGAGTATAATGTCAGGCTCAGACACCCTCCTTGCGTAAGGCCAGTCTCCATCTTAAATTTATCTCCGTGGTGGTTCTTCATTTCGATATATGCATGTGGCTGCGTAACATAATTAAAGATTAGTCTTTTTAGCTTGCTGTTTATGCGTAAGTAATATTTTATATTCCATTCCTTGAATCCATACTCTGTCGAATGCTTTTGAAAACTCCCTGCAGGCAGGCGATATTAACGATAGCCTTTTCTTTTTTTGCTTTAGCTATTTTTTCTGTAATATCCGCGAAAACCATTTCTGTGCTCCTTTTCTTCCTAAATCCTAATTGAAATTTGTTTAGAATTTCTCAACGACCGGCCTAGAATGTAATTAATTAACATTAAAAGAGCAAATACCTCCAAGGCTAAACCTAAATATCTCCTAACGTTAAAAACTTTAAACAACTCTTTAAGACTATTTCAAATGTTTGTCATTTTCCTTAATCAATTTTCATTTGTGCCAGTAACTATATCATTTTTCTTTCCGTTATTTGAAGAAACTTTTAACCATCTCATAAAGAAACGAAAGACTGAAATATAAAAGTTTGGCTCAGTAATTATAAGATCTATGTAAAAGACTTTCACAATTAAAATCCCACGTCTTGCATAAATTTAATATAAATCGGGTATAATTATCGATAAAAAAGAATATTTGGCATGTATTGAATGAATATGTTCCGGACGGGATCGGGATTTAAACTTAGCCATCAAAGGCAAAGTGGCTGGAGTGGTGCGCCTCTTTCAGCCAACACACCTCCCTTGGTCAGCTGTGGGGGTGCTTCAGGAAGGCCTCAGGCGCTGCCCCGACCTGCCCAGCCTCACACCTACGCCCACAGCAAGAGAGAGATCGGCTGGCGAACTGCTTTACAGCAAGGAGTTCCAGCTAGCAGCTCCCTCCCCACACCCGCCACCTCCAGCAGCAGCTACGCTCACAGCGCGACGAGGAGGTCAGGGATGCGCAGGGCCAGCCGCACGCGAAGGACCAGCCCTTCACGCTCGAAGGACTGACCAGGGCGAAGCGTGGGCATGACACAGCGGCGGGGGCCGACGGAGTGCGGTACTCCATGCTGGCACACGCTGGGTCCGCCGGGAACGCCGCGCTGCTGGCCCTTATCAACGCGTCGTGGCTAGCAGGCCGTCTGCCGCCCTCCTAAAAGGACGCCGGCATACAAGCCATCCCCAAGCCGAAGTATCTCACCGCCTTCAGGCCAATCTCCCTCCTGAGCTGCACTGGTAAAACAGCACAGAGGATGGTTCTGAGTCGCCTACAGTGGAGCGTGGCGAACCTTCACCCCCACGTATTCGGCTACACCAGGGGGGTGAGCACGGCGGACTGCTTCATCACTCTCCTGGATTACGCCAACAACCAGCCCACCATCGTAGTCTTCCTTGACCTCGGGAAGGCTTTCGAGCTGACCTTCGAGAACGGGACGCACCAGGGTGGCATCCTCAGCCCGTTCCTCTTCAACGTGCTAATGAAGCAGCTGGTGGCGCTCCCCTATCGAGAAGGAACCATCCACCTAAGCTACGCCGACGACCTGCCCCTCGTCGTCACCGGGCGCGGCGACAAGCTCACCTTGGCCCAAGAGGTGCTGCACCTCATCACTGCCAAGTGCGAAGAGCTGGAGCTCAAGATCTCGGAAGAGAAGTCTCGGGCCATGGCCAACAAGGCTTCCACGCCTACTGGCAAGCAGCTGCGCGTCCAGGGAGTCGAACTGGCATGGACTGACTCCTACCAATACCTCTGGGTGTGGGTGGACAAGTGGCTGTCTTTTATGCACTATGCCACGCTCTTGAGGGAACAGACGCAGGCCCGGCTTAACGTGATGAGGGCTATGACGTGGCCGAGCGCTGGTGCTATCTTCGCCATCCTTCAACTCTACTACCTGCAGGCATTGCGCTCCCTGGTGGACTATAGTGCACCGGTCCTTGTAGAGCTACCCCGGCAGCAGCAACAGCAGCGCCTGGAGGTGGTGCAAAACACCGCCATGAGGACCATTTTGGGGGCACCAAGGTGGTGCAGTGCCTGTGTTATGCAGAGCGAGGCCCGCCAGGTGCTCATCACCGCCAGGGTGGACTGCATTGTGGTCTGACGGGTGGCCAGAGTGCTCCAGCGCAACGTGGACGGTGTGGCGCAGATGAGACTCCGGATGGCCGTGGCACAGGGCATCAATTCCTGCGTAACAAGAGGTGGCTCATAAACGTCACCTTAGAAACCAACACCCTCAGCCAGGCAGGGAACTTGCTTTGGCGCGACCCCGACAGTCCCCAACCCGCCTACGTTCCACCACCACCACCATGCAAGCCCCCCGCCGCCGACTTCACCGCCACACACCTGCCTGCAAGCAAAGCGCACTGCCTCACCATGAGCTGCGCCAGCACGCCTTTAGAGCCATGTCTGGGGCTACGGAGCCGGGCAGCGCAGTCTTCTTCACCGACGGCTCCGTCGACCCCGACAGCGGAAGGTCCGGCACCGCCTTCGTCACGAGTGGTCTGGCGCGGGCGTGGAGGACATCAGACCACTGCTCCACTTTCCAGACTGAGCTAATAGCAATCCTGCACGCCCTCCATCGCGCCCTGCTCCGCCGAGAAGCCACTGTGATGATACACACGGACTTCCGGTCGGGGCTTCAGGCGCTGCAGCACGCCCACACCCAAACCCACACTAAAGAAAACATCCACTTCACCACCACCATCCTGTGCACCCTGCAGGATCTGGCAGCGCAGGGCAGGCGGGTCCGGCTCCACTGGATTCCCAGTCACGAGGGCGTGCGCGGCAACGAAGCTGCCGACGAGGCCGCCAAGCGAGCCGCCCCGGCCCAACCATCACCTGGACTGTGCGCCTCAGTCTACAGCAGTTCAAGGCGCAGGCCAGGCGCACGGCTGCCCATAACACTCACCAGTAGCACCAAGAATTGGAGGCGACCAAGAATCAAGTGGATGGTATGCTGCAGTCGCAGCCTATCGCACACTGGACGCAGCCTACCAGCAGCCCAGAGCGAACGGGGTGTTGCTGCAGCGTGTCAGGCTGAGCTACTCCACGCGAGGAGAGCTGCACGCCGAATTTGTGGCAGGGAGGTGCGAACACTGTGGGGGCTGCTCCCGGCGCCCGCTGGTGCACTACTTCCTCTCTTGCCCAGCCCCCGCTCGCCTCATGCCAGAGCCAGCGACAGCCCCTCAGCCTGTAAGAGGCGCCCTACTGAGGGCGCAAGAGGCAAGAACCGCCAAAGTGGTCCCCCCCACACCGACAAATAAGCTGCTGGAGATGCTAAGAACAGCACCTCCTCCGCGCTGATCGCTGCCCACGCCCTGCCGGCGACGGGTGATGAGGACCGCCACCACCCACTAGCAGCAGACACGCGACGCGTGGAAGACTCCGCCGCGTTTTACTGCACGCCGATATCGGCGGGCTCCCTGCTTTGTGTAATGCTTATGTTATGTATTTATATGTATTTATATAATATTATGTCATATATCGCTATTGCGCAATAAACCTATACCAACAATACAAACAAACAGCACCTCCGGAAGTATTTCGAAATCAAGTAGGGATATGTAAAGACCTTCCAAGTTCACGCCGGAATAGAGTATACTGAATCCAGCTTCAAGATTCCTTTACATTTAATAAAATCTCTGATCACATTTACCCAGTCTAAAATCAAGTAAGAGTAGAGCTTTCTACCACTTTGGTGTCAGTGTTTCGTGAATACCAGGCACACCCAGCAGAATCAAACCGGTAGCCGCCATACCCAATCAAGAAATCTATCCTGCTACCCAGGAGTGGTCCTAAAACTAAGATGAAAATTCACCCTTGGTAAGCATGACACTATCAAAGAGCCTACAGGCTCACACCTATTGGCTAAAGTATTTGAGGTGGTTAAGTTCAAAGGTTACACCTTTTGTTCAAGATATTTTTTACAGGAACAAAAATGGCAATAAAAGCAAAAGAATATGGATTACTTCACTTCAATGTTCGCGTTTCCTCTGAGCAGATTTAGCGTGAGCAGTTTGTTGAAATACAAATGTGTTTCAAGTGTGCCTGGTAAACGAACATACAAGGGGCAGACAATAAGTTTTGCGAATCGGTAGGGCAAAACAGAGGAAGGGGGATGGCTGTTTGTGGGGGTGTTAGGACAAGTTATGACAAGTCAGGACCTGCAGCCGCACGCTCCTGCCTCGTCTATTTAAGAAGCAGTAGCTTATTGCAGATCGTCAGTCACAATTTTTTCAACAATGGAGAAGGTTGAGCACCGCGCAGTGATCAAATTTTTGACCAAAGAAGGCAAGAATGCAAAAGAGATCCATGAATGCATGGTTGCAGTGTACACCGACACCGCCCCTTTCTATGCAACCATTGCTTGCTGGAATAGGGAGTTCGACCATGGTCGTGAGTCCCTTGAAGATGACCCCTGTCCCGGATGCCCGTCAGACGTGACCAACTAGGAAAATGTAGCTCGTGTAGAGAGGATGATCCTCGAAAATCGACTAGGGAAGGTCGAAGAAATCGAGCGAGAACTTGGAATATCACATGGAAGTGTTATCAACATCATCCAAGCCAATTTGGCCATGACCAAGGTCTCTGCCCGTTAGGTGCCTAGAAACCTCACGAAACCTCACACCCCATGATCGACTTTAACGTCGTCAAAGTCCACAAGTCCAGAGTTCCAAAAGCTACCCTGTGCAAGTGTGGATTCGAGGAGCTCAACCATCTCCCCTACAGTCCAGATCTGGCCCCTAGTGATTACTGTTTATTCCGCCATCTCAAGGCTGCACTGCGTGGATGCCGGTTTGGGGACGATGAAGATGTCCAGCTGGCCATCCAGGAGTGGATTGAACAGCAGTCGGGCGGTTTCTGGTTGTCGGGAATTCAGAGACAAGTGGCGCAAGTGCATTGAAGTCGAGGGTAGTTATATTGAAAAATAATAAGACACTTTTCCTCATATCTCTTTTCCTTATATCCGAATTGCAAAACTTATTGACCGCCCCTCGTACCACTGCCACCGACCCCAAGGGTAACATTCTGGTTCTTTCTGTTTTTGCCACTCAAGGGTACGTTTGGGGAGATTGCTCTAACTACTTCCCAACATACCTGAAGTGTGGAAAAAATATAGAACCACCTCAATGAGCTATCCAGTAAAAAAAAACCCATGATACTCAAAAACAGCGAAGAAGAAACAATGTCTGCTGAACAAAAGTCGCTTGCTCTCACTTATTCTGATTTATGACGTTACGACCTTCAAAACTTTAAATATTCCATTGACTAACCTTAAGAAGACCTTAGCAATTATATTATTCGAAAGAAAATGTAAAACAAACAAAGGGTTTCAAATTTATTTAGAATCAGATGAATAGTTACAATGTTATTACTAAAATAATAAAAAGCAAAACTAGGACCAACTAACCGACATAGTCAGATTAAAGTCGCTTACGACTAAAAACCGAAGGGGAAAAGAAAACCAAGGCCACCTATAAAAAGGTCACCAAGGTAGTGATCGCGGAAAGTGGGGCACAAAAGCAAACAGTACTACATATAGTAAACAAAAAATCACCACAACATGTGCCCGATGCCAACTCGACCTGTCCTGACACATTCGCTACGGAGATAAACTTGATTCTATTGAAAACGGCATCTAAGAAATGTGGTTCCCAGAGAACCCACACTGAGGAAATATTGTGGATTAACATACTCCTCCATTATGAGGCTATCTTCCCAAAGATTCCGGCCCCGAATTTCCCAAAACAAGATCCTCGAGGAAACTTAATCTCAAGACATATGCTGCCGAAAAACTGCCGTTTCCCGAAGATGGGAGCCCACAGAAAATACTCGAATGTCCAAAGACCGGAAAGTTCAAATAGGAATACTACGAAATGCTAGAAAGACTAGTCGAGGAGACACTCTTCCATGGCTTTGTCAAGCTTTCTACCAATTGTATTGTCTAGCTAACAGACGCCAATTTTCGAAAAAAACTCTAGTAAGGCGCGAACCCCCATGTATCAAAATGGCAACTCAAATAAAACACGTACACATAGATATACACCTACGCTACTTACCGAGCGTAGGAACTAAAGTTGAATGAATTAAAAATAAAATCTACTTACAAATTGACAAAAAGAAAATTTCGGGAAATATGCCAATCATTTGAAGCTTACCTAGCCAATGGATGGGGTGGTGGGAGAGCAAGCCAGCCCAAATCAGTGCCGATCCAAGGCTTAGATAAATAGAAAGGGTTGGAGTTAGGAAGGGCATTCGTCTTTAAATTCTCTGCCAAACCTTAATTAATTAGTCTTTTATCGAGAAATGACTCATCAAGTGAAAGGTCTATTGCAAGGTGGATTGGGATCAACAATGAAGCCTCACAAACGAGTGTCATATAAATCCTATGAAGTCTTGAGATGGGGCACGCAAATAATTATGCACATGCAAATAATCTAAAAGTGTATAGCAGTCAATAAATAAGAATAACTCTTTGTGTAAATAATATATAACATCTCTGTAATTAATAATGTATAGTTTACGTCCATGTAAATAATAATACCAAAATATCCTTAATCAATCCGTTCGTATTCCCACCAGTCTTACGGAGAAAGAGGCTAACAAGAAACCCTGATAGTCAGCCCAGGGGCGTGTACGCACAAACGTACCACTAACAACTCAACTATTTCGCTTGCCCGAACTGAGCTAGCCCCAAGCCGAGATTAATGCCTAGAAACCTGCAATTTTTCTTCAGAGTCCTTCCTTCTGCCAAGCAATAACCAGGTTACCATTCGAACCCAGCCTACAAGCTGATTACCCGAAAGAACCCCTTTTGAGTCAGACCAAACTTGATTGTAAGGCCGCCTTAACTGCCTTAGCCTGACACCCATACACTGGTAACCCATTGTCACCCCAAAACTGGTGGCCACCTATAAACTTCAAACCTATAAAAGAACGGTGAACCCAGGTATGGAAAAGCCGAGAAAAAGAAGAAGAAGAAGAATGGAGAAGGTGAAGTTCAGAAATAATGAATGATTATCGAATGTTTCGGAATTTTTTTTAAGAAAAAGAATTACAAATGTGAGGTTCATAAAATTTATTAAAGTTTAGGCATGACTTTTTTTCGTACTTTCGAAGGCTTTAACGATGTTCTTTCGAAAATAGATTTTCAATTTTAATCTCTAGCAGGAGTAAATAGTTACTGGGCCCATAAAAACGAGTAAGGCAAAATGAAATTGTTAGAGCAAATTTAGAAGGAAAAAAGAGGAGGATTTTATTTCGCATTTTCAAAGAGTTGCAGGAAAAGTTTTTCTTGCTTTTAGTCCTAGAAAATAGGCATCGATGTGAGAAAAAATACACCAAGAGTAAATTATTAGGAGATGTACTGGAAGCATTTTAATGTTTTTCCACCAAAGCCCCGTTGCCAGATTCAGATAGACCGTAGGCCACAGACCAAAGATCTTCAAGAGAACCAGACTTTTGGTCTGCTTATATTCGTGTTTAAAAGTATTTTTATTATCATATTTACCTTGCATTTATATTCCATTTTATTTTACCAGTCAGCCATTTTTTTCCACAGCTATACATAATCACACACTTGTATGTTTGCGGGCTATCTCTATTTCACTCCATTTCTCTCTTTTCCCCTCGATGTCTTTCCATAACTTTCCATTCTCTGTCCACAAATCATGTTAAAATATCAATCAGCCTTCGAAAAAATTACGACGCAACTCTCTCATAGAACATTTTTTTTTTTTTTTTACAGAGCCTATCTGGCAACTGCCCACTTGGGCATAAGTCGCCGAAAAACACGACAGCCTAGAACTAGGGTACTTTAAAATAAAAATATGAAAACGTAACAATGATATCAATTCGAAAAACTTAACAACCCGGAAGCAATCTTCGGCAGCGGGGGGAGGTCCCCCTCACCCCGGTCGGAGAGTGCAACCTACAAAACAACAACAACAGAAAAACAACAAAAAGAACCTTAAAAAGAGGAGAAGCCCGGCCTCCCCCCAAAAGTCAAAGAGTCCACCAGTCAAAGGGCACGCACTCGTCTTGAGTACAAGGGACAGGCGGTAGTGACCCCGACTATAACAGTACCGGGACAGGTGTCGTGCGCGAAGATCACCCAGACTGGGACATTCGACAAGAATGTGCCGAACAGTCTGGGGGACGACGCAGTCGTTGCAATAGGGCGCAGGCGAGCGTTCCATCAAATAGCGATACGTCACACGAGTGTGCCCGATACGGAGACGACAGAAAGCAACCTGAAGCCGCCGTGGCATTTGGGGGTAGGCCCATGAGAACAGTCGCGGCGCAATAGCACGCAACTTTAAGTTCCCTTCGACCGTCTCCCATCTTCTTTACCAAACAGTCCAAGGAGCTGCCCGTATTCCTGCCATGTAGTCAGTGTGAGGAAGAGCGAAACGCTAGGCCGGTCGCAGAGTCCTCGCGGACTCTTTAGCGCCCTCATCGGCGCGCTCATTCCCCGCAATTCCTTCATGTCCAGGAACCCAGCAGAAGATAATCTCAACATCTGTCTGGCTCTCCAATGCCCCGAGAGCACTCAGGGCGCTTTGTGAGTCGCTATAGATCACAATCCGGTCTCCGAACCGGGCACGTCACGTAATCTCCCGTACCGAGTGGTGTATTGCCACCAGCTTGGCCGTGAAGACAGACGCAGCGCCTGGTAGAGATCCGCTGACTCCAAACAGAGGAGATACGGCGTGGAAGCCGACCCCCTCTTGGGACTTGGAGCCATCCGTATACACTGGCACGCTACCGGCGTGACACGATGTGTGCTCCAAAAAGGTCAGACGCAATACTCCCGGCGCTGTACAAGCTTTGGGAGCAGAGGCGTGGCGACAAATAGCCAAATGTGGTAGCCTCCAGGGTGGCGTCCTGGGCAGAACCAGGGGCGCCACCGGCCCGAGAGCTATATCTACATATCGAAGGAGTTTCCTGGCCCTAAACCCAAAGGCTTAGGGTATGACTGGCGTCTCTCGGCGGCATAGGCACCATCGAGATCAGCTGCGGATGCAGTGAGAGCTGTTGGCGACTGAGGGAGGCGCCGGGCTTGCGCATACAGGCGAGTGATGCACTGCACGCGGCGCAGCGCGAGTGGCATCTCCCCAGCATCGACCAACAGGCTCTCAATGGGGAAAGTGCAGAAGGCACCGGTCGCAAGGCGAAGGCCGGTGTGGTGGATCGAATCCACCTTCCGCAATAAACGCTCGGCTGCGGATGCATAAAACTCGCATCCGTAGTCGAGCTTCGAGCGAACAAAGGATCGATAAAAAAGTAAGGCGGTAGCCCTATCAGCGCCCCAAGCGCTGAACGTCACGAAACGGAGAATCTCCATGGCGCGGGTACAAGAGACCCTAAGGCTGCGAATATGAGCCTCCCAGGTGAGGCGTCGGTCGAATACAAGACCAAGGAAACGGTGCGACTCAACCACATCCAGGCGCACCCCATTAAGAAACAAATCTGGGTCGAGGTGAAGTAGTGGTTGGCGGCAGAAGTGCACCACCTTAGTCTTGAACAAAGAAAACCGAAACCTGTGCGCTTCGGCATAGTGAGAGAAGTGGTTCAATGCCTGTTGGAGTCGAATCTTCAGAGTTGGCATCTGGGCCGCGCCTAAAGAGATCAAAAGGTCGTCCACGTAGAGCGTAGCGAGAACATCTTCTGGCAGCACCGAGGTAATGCCGTTAATGCTCAGGGCAAAGAGTGTGACACTGAGGACACTTCTTTGCGGGACACCCTCTTCCTGCTCCTTTGGGCCGGAGAGGGCTCCCCCACCCGTACGCGGAATTGACGATCTCGCAAAAATTCAGATATAAACATTGGGAGGCGTTTCCTCGCCCCCATCGTGTGGAGAGTCTCCATGGTACCGTATCGCCATGCGGTATCATAGTCCTTCTCCAGATGAAAAAACACTGTGGCGTAGTGCTGTCTACGAAGGGAAGCCTCGCAGAAGGCATTTTCCAGTCGGAGCAGAGCATCCGACGTGGAGTGGAACTTACGGAAGCCGAACTGAGCAGAAGACAGATGGCCTCTGCTGTCCAGGAAATAGGCAAATCTAACATTTACCAATTTCTCCATAAACTTGCACACGCAAGAGGTTAAAGAGATTGGGCAGAAACCGGTCAGGGTAGAGTGATCTCTTCCCGGCTTGCAAAAGGCGAGCACAGTAGCGATTCACCAGGAATCTGGGAGAAGACCCTCCACCCAGATCCTGTTGAACAAATCTAACAGAAAGGCCATGCCTCGCTCACCCAGGTGTCGAAGCAAGGCATACGGGACATTGTCCGGACCATGGGCGGTGTCCGTGCACAAAGCGAGAGCGGAACGCAACTCACTCACAGTAAACTTGTCGTTGAAGGGTTTTCCGCCTCTGGAGGTAAAGTCCAGCCGGCGGCCTTCCGCGACACTACGACGTGCATTGAATGCTGGCGGAGCATCATCACGGCTAGAGAATGCGAAAAAAGCAGTCGCTAAGGATTCCGCCAAGGACGCGGGGTCAGAGATTGCGGTCCCATTCTCCTGGAGAAAGGGAGGGGGGTCCTGCTAGAACTTGCCCCGAATCTTTTTGACTCGCTTCCACACCTCAGCTAAAGGGGTCTTCCCGTTAAGTGAAGACATGTATGTCCGCCAAGAAGAGCCGTGGGCGTGCTTCGAAATATACCGGAACCTAGCCCTAGCCCGACGAAATTCAGCGACAGTGAAATCGTTCGGGCGGCGCTAATAGCGCATGTAGGCATAACGCTTCTGTTTGAGGGCCGTCTCACACTCAAGCGACCACCATGGGAGTGGTCGGCGTGCAAAACGGCCAGACGTCCTAGGGAATAGTATTCAGGCCCACGGCGATGAGGTTGCCGGAGAAGAACTCAACGGCCTCATCTACCGTCCTAAACTCCTCGACTGACATAGAGAATTCAGTCATTTCCTGAAATGCAGGCCACCGCGCCCGCGACAAGCACCACCGAGGTGCTCTCTTAGGCAGCAATTGCCCTGAAAATGATATTTGAATGGGAAAGTGATCACTACCATGGAGGTCATCGACCACCTCCCAATCAAAATCAGGCTGTGCATCGGAAGAGCACAGAGATAGGGCGAGGCAAGAAAATTAAGCGGTTCTCGGACAGTGATGCGTAAACTCATCCACGTTTAGGACACCCATCTCAAGCTTTTCGATCAGATCGGCAAGGACTTCTTGTCCCCTGAGATTTATGGAGTAATCTTCCTAGAGAGGATGCCTGCCGTTCAGATCTCCAAGAAAGAGATAGGGCCTCGGCAACCGTGCCACGACGCGGCGGAAGTCCCCCGCGTCGAAGTCAGCTGACGGTTGAATGTACGCAGAAATCAGAGTATACCTCCTATCCAGGTGCAGCTGCACAGCCACTGCCTGAAAGCAGGTATCTAAAGAGAAAGGAGGAACGGAGGCATCATGCCGGGTGTAAACCGCGCATCCCACAGCCCAGCCATCCCGCAGTGGTGAGGTCGCAAGACCCTTATACCCTGGAATGGCGGGCAGGGGGCACGCACCTAGCAGCTCCTCCCAGTTGGCCCGGAGTCCATGGCAATTCCCTTGAAGGAATATGCCCTCCAGGCCTAGCTCTGAGGAGACGTGGGGGCCCTCCTCGAACTGAAGACCCTCACGGGAATGGCCGTACGCTTCCCAGGGGCAGAACCCCGGGCGCTGTGAGGCGAACAAAGCGCTAAAGGCGCTGTCGCCTTCGAGGACTTATTGGGGGAGGTTGGGCTCGCCATGCGAGTCTTTTTCTTCTCTCTGCCTCGAAACCTTAGGCGGGCGTTGCGGCTTTGGAAAGGGGGGCTCTCTTTGAGAGGAACCACCGTCTCCAAGCCACTAGCTCCACCTTGGGGCGTGAGCGAAGGGGCCTAAGCTCCTTTGTTGCTGTCCTCTTTTCGGGGAACAGCTTTAGTAACCCCGGAAGATGGCCTAGCGACCATCTTCAGGGGTGTTGCCTCCTGTGAGTCGAAAGACTTGGTAGAGGCGCGTGGCCGTTTCGCCTTGCGGGAAACGGTCACGCTGGGGGAAGAGAGGGGAGCTCTGGTTTTAGCCGGGGCTGGGTATGAACGCTTGGTGCCGCCAGCTTTACCAGGGGAGCGCCTGGGTTCGGTAGAGCCCGACAAAGGGCTCCGAATTGGCGTGGGAAACAACCGTGCTCGTTGGCCTGGATGGGCCAGGAGCAGAGGGTGCCTTTATAACTATTGAGTCATATGACATCCAAGGCAGAGCCGGGCGCGCCAGGACCAATTCATTTGCCTCGCGGAATGAGAGTCGATCCTGGGTTTGAACGGCCAGGATTTCCTTCTCAAGGAGATATACACCACATTGCTTCGAAGAAGCAGGGTGCGGCTCTCCGCATTTGACACACTTGGCCACACACGATTTGGACTTATCGTGTGCGACCTTGGAGCAATTTACACAGACTTCGGGTGACCCCGACTTTGCACGTCTACCTGAGTGATTCGTATGGCCGCTTCGGCCATACGAATAGCACCACCACCGAAGTGGCACGAATGCCTTCACGCGGTAGCGGTACCAACCGGCACGCACCGACTCAGGGAGCTTGTCACAGTCGAACGTAACGAAGAGTGTAGGGGTGGGTCTCGAGGCCCCTACTTGTTTTCTCATCACACGTTCGACCTTCACCCTCCATGGTCGGCCAGCTCTAGCGCGATGTCCTCAATGGAGTAGTCAACGAGTTCCCTCGTATAAACCACTCCTTTCACAAAGGTCATGGTAGATTGTGGCGTCACACACCTTGGGGTGCCTTGAAGTGTCCGAAGAGCACTTATCTTGCTTGCCTCGGCGGGATTCGCCGCATTTGCCAGAAGGCTCCCTTCCGAGAAACGGGTCACCTTCCGCTCTCTACCAATTGCACTAGCTAATCCTCTCGTCTGATTGATCATGTTGCCCTTGGACAACATGGTGCCATCAGTAGAGCGAATAAAGCAGGAGCGTCTGAAGCCAGCGAACTCGAAAACTACAGGTAAACTCTGAATGAGGGGCCCCGATGTCATCGAGGCTCCGCCCTGTGCACTTTTGGTCTTAGTCAGGAGCTCCGCAGCTGGCGGGGCAGAGGGGCTGGATGTGCCGGTCTTGGCTTGGTAGCTTGCCAAAGTGGCAGCAGACCCATCCGTCCCCACAGCCCTCGCGGATAGAGAGAAACCCCGAGTCTTCTTTGTCTTTTTCGTCCTTTTAGTCCTTTTCTTTTTTGAGAGGAGGGCGGGCAATGAACCCGCCTTTCACCTCCGCGGGTAGAAGCCCCTAGGTCAGATGGAGCAGCCTCAGCCAAGTCCTTCTCCGAAATAAAAAAGGTCCTGGTGGTCGCAGGGGCATCATCCGGAGGAGATCCCTCCCCTCCCTGTACTGCCTCAGAATGCCCAGCCGTTTGAGGAGGACCTTGCATAGGGACGGATTTGGGTTCGGTGCTTGGCACCAAAGCTCTGATTCCCCCCATGGAAAGCCCTACCGTCTGAGGCTGGGCTTCTTCAAGAACCATGTCTATCAAAGGAGGGGCCTCCAGTTGGCCATCCCCTCCCAGGACATCGCAGGTCCCCTTGGCAGCGTCACCAGTCTTTTGTGGGGAGGCACAGGCCTTGAACCCAGCAAGGCTTAAGATTCTTGCCAGCAGGTCTTTTGAGGGAAGCGACCGAAGAGTCCTGGCTTCCCTCTCCTCCCTAAGGGGGTTTGCCCTACCGAGCCGCTTCGATGGGTAGCTTGCTGGCTAAGGGCTGCCTGCTGGCTTTCTTGGCAGTCCCCTTTGAAAGAAAAGAGGGGACTGCCGCTGGAAAAAGGGAGGTGCCCAAAAGCACCTCCAGAGAAGAGGGTGAGGGGGAGTCCCCTACACCCATAAGCGAAGGAGAGGAGTAAGATTCCTCTCCGGTTGAAGAGATATAGAGGGTCCCAAGCACAAGCACCGGGGGGGGGAACCTCCATTTTTTCTGTGGAGCTGCCTGAGAGTGGCTCCGTCGTTTCTACAGGGGGAGTTAAAGGTTTTTTTTGGTTGGACTCATCATTGGGCATGGTGACCCTCTTTTCTATTACGGGATGCAACCGCTCATCACCTCTTGCAGTTGCCCGCACTTCAAAAGGTGCTCACAGGCCTGGCAGAGCCAGGCGCCGCCATTTGGGACCACCCCTCCCGCCTGGTGGCCTGGCAGTCCATCGGCATGGCGGCTCCACCTTAGACGTGGCGTAAAAATGTAGAGAATGTGAAGAGGAGAGGAAAAAGGATGTGAGGAAGGTATGGGCGGGGAAGAAGCAGGTTGTTAAAAAAAACCCATCCCGAACCGGAGCTCAGGGGTTAGGGAACATTGTCTTTTTCTCCCTCAGCCCTGATCCGGGATGGTTGGCTTGAGGAGAAGGTCAGCATCTACCCTGTGAAATTAGAGACTGGCCATTGAAAGTTGTGGGAGAGGTATGAAAAGCGACGAAGTAGGGGAGAAATACAGGCTATCTGAAGGAAGGAAGAGAGGCTAAGCTAGGGCCGGATGGAGCGCTATATCCCGTCAGCACGGGGGCCAGGATGGCAAATCGCAGCGCCCCTTACGGGGAAAGGAGGTGTCTAAAGAGAAAGGAAGAACAGAGACATCATGCCGGGTGTAAGCGGTGCATCCCCCAGCCCGGCCATCCCGCGGTGGTGGGGTTGCAATGCCCTTATACATCGGGAGGGCAGGCAGGGGGCACGCGCCTAGCATGGTCTCCTGCAAAAAGATAGCTAACGGGGAACGGGACGAGACGAGCCTCCGCAGCTCGTCCCAGTTGGTCCGGAGTCCACGGCAATTCCATTGAAGGAATATGCCCTCCAGGCATAGCTCGGAGGAGACGCGGGGGCCCTCTTCGAACTGAAGACCCTCACGGGAATGGCCGTACGCTTCCCGGGGGTAGAACCGCGGGCGCTGTTGGCCAGACAAAGCGCTGAAGGCGCTGTCGCCTTCGAAGACTTATTGGGGGAGGTTGAGCTCGCCATGTGAGTCTTTTCCTCCCTCCGCCTCGAAACCTTAGGCGGGCGTTGCAGCTTCGGAGGCGAGGGGCCGTCTTTTCGAGGAACCACCGTTTCCGAGCCACTCGCTTAATCTCGTGGCGTGGGCGAAGGAGCCGAAGCTCCTATGTTGGTGTCCTTCTTTCAGGGGAAAGCTTTAGAAACCCCCAAAAATGGCCTAGCGACCATCTTCAGGGGTGTTGCCTCTTGTGAGTCTAACGACTCGGTAGAGGCGCGTGGCCGTTATGCCTTGCGGGAAACGGTCACGCTGGGGGAAGAGGGGGAAGCTCTGGTTTTAGTCGGGGCTGGGTATGAACCCTTTTTGCCACCAGCTTTACCAGGGAAGCTCCCGGGTTCGGTAGAGCCCACAGAAGGGCTCCGAATGGGCGTGGAAACAACCGTGCTCGTTGGCCTGGATGGGCCAGGAGCAGAGGGTGCCTTTCTAACTATTGAGGCATATGACGTCCAAGGCAGAGCCGGGCGCGCCAGGAACAAGTCCTTATCCTCGCGGAATGAGAGTCAATCCTGGGCCTAAACGGCCAGGATTTCTTTATCAAGGAGATATGCACCACATTGCTTCGAAGAAGCAGGGTGCGGCTCTCCGCAATTGACACACTTGGCCATACACGATTTGGACTTATCGTGTGCGACCTTGGAGCAATTTACACAGACTTCGGGTGACCCCGACTTTGCACGTCTACATGAGCGATTCGTATGGCGGAAGCGGTGACAGTAATAGCAACGCTGCGGCAGTGGCACGAATTCCTTCACGCGGTAGCGGTACCACCTGGCACGCACCGACTCAGGGAGCTTGTCACAGTCTTACGTGACGAAGAGTGTAGAGGTGGGTCTCGAGACCCCTCCTTGTTTTCTCATCACACGTTCGACCTTGACCACCCCATGGTCAGCCAGCTCTAGCGTGATGTCATCAATGGAGTAGTCAACGAGTTCCCTCTCATAAACTACTCCTTTTACAAAGTTCATGGTAGAGTGCGGTGTCACACTCACCGGGGTGCCATGAAGTGTCCGAAGAGCACTTATCTTGGCCACCTTAGCGGGATTCGCCGCATTTGCTAGAAGGCTCCCGTCCGAGAAACGGGTCACCTTCGGCTCTCTACCAATTGTACTAGCTAATCCTCTCGTCTGATGGATCATGTGTCCCTTGGACAACTTGCTGCCATCAGTGGAGCGAATAATGCGGAAGCGCTTGAAGCCAGTGGGCTCGAAAACGCCAGGTAACCTCTGAATGAGGGGCCCCAATGTCATCGAGGCTCCGCCCAGTGCACTCTTGGTCTTAGTTAGGGGCTCCGCAGCTAGGGGGGGAGAGGGGCCGGATTTGCCGATCTTGGCTTGGTCGCCTACAAAAGTTGCAGCAGACCCATCTATCCCCGCAGCCCGCGCGGATGGAGAGGAGCCCCGAGTCTTCTTTGTCTCTCTTGTCTTTTTATTCTTCTTTTTAGGAGAGGAGGGTGGGGAATGAACCCGCTCCTCACCTCCACCGGAAGAAGCCCCTATACCAGTTGCCTGGCCTCAGCCAAGTCCCTCTCTGAAATGGAGAAGGTCCTGGTAGTCGTAGGGGCACCTGTTGGAGGAGATCCCTTCCCTCCTTGTACTGCCTCGGAGCCCTCAGCCATTTGAGGAGGACCTTGCATAGGGGCGGATTCGGGTTCTGTGCTTGGCGCCGAGTCCGGATTGCCCCCCATGGAAGGCCCTACCATCTGAGGCTGGGGCTCCTTAAGGACCATGTGTGTCACAGGAGGGGCCTCAAGTTGGCCATCCCCTCCCAAGACATCGCAGGTCCCGTTGGCAGTATTGTCACTAGTCTTTCGTGGGGAGGCACAGGCCTTAACCCCGGCAAGGTTCAATATCCTTGCCAGCAGATCCCTTAAGGGAAGCGACCGAAGAGGCCTGGCTTTCCTCTTCCCCCTAAGGGGGTTTGCCCTACCGAGCCGCTTCGATGGGGAGCGGCTGGCTAAGGGCTGCCTGCTGGCTTTCTTGGCAGTCCCCTTGGAAAGAAAAGAGGGGACTGCCGCTGGAAAAAGGAAGGCGCCCGAAAGCACCTCCAGTGAAGGGGGTAAGGGTGAGTCTCCTCTACCCATAGGCGAAGGAGAGGAGTAAGCCTCCTTTCCGGTTAGAGAAATATGGAGGGTCCCCTGCGCAAGCACAGGGGGGGGGCGGGCCTCCATTTTTTTTCTGGAGCTGCCCGAGGGTGGCTCCGTAGCAGGTACAGGGGAAGTTGAGGGTTGTTTTTTTTCTTTGTTGTACATACATGGGCATGGTGACCCTCTTTTTTATACGGGACGCAATCGCACATCACCTCTCGCAGTAGCCCGCACTGCGAGAGGTGCTTACAAGTCTGGCAGAGCCAGGCGCCGCCATTTGGGACCACCCCTCCCACCTGGTGGCCTGGCAGTCCATCGGCATGGCGGCTCCACCTTAGACACGGCGTAAAACAGATAGAATGTGAAGAGGAGGGTAAAAAAGATGTTAGGAAGGTATGGGTGGGAATGAAGCAGGTTGTTAAAAACCAACCACTCCAGACCGGAGCTCAGGGGTTAGGGAACATTGTCTTTTTCTCCCTCAGCCCTGATCCGGGATGGTTGGCTTGAGGAGAAGGTCAGCATCTACCCTGTGAAATTAGAGACTGGCCATTGAAAGTTGTGGGAGAGGTATGAAAAGCGACGAAGTAGGGAAGAAATACAGGCTATCTGAAGGAAGAAAGAGAGGCTAAGCTAGGGCCGGATGGAGCGCTATATCCCGTCAGCACGGGGGCCAGGATGGCAAATCGCAGCGCCCCTTACGGGGAAAGGAGGTGTCTAAAGAGAAAGGAAGAACAGAGACATCATGCCGGGTGTAAGCGGTGCATCCCCCAGCCCGGCCATCCCGCGGTGGTGGGGTTGCAAGGCCCTTATACATCGGGAGGGCAGGCAGGGGGCACGCGCCTAGCATGGTCTCCTGCAAAAAGATAGCTAACGGGGAACGGGACGAGACGAGCCTCCGCAGCTCGTCCCAGTTGGTCCGGAGTCCACGGCAATTCCATTGAAGGAATATGCCCTCCAGGCATAGCTCGGAGGAGACGCGGGGGCCCTCTTCGAACTGAAGACCCTCACGGGAATGGCCGTACGCTTCCCGGGGGGCAGAACTGCGGGCGCTGTTGGCCAGACAAAGCGCTGAAGGCGCTGTCGCCTTCGAAGACTTATTGGGGGAGGTTGAGCTCGCCATGTGAGTCTTTTCCTCCCTCCGCCTCGAAACCTTAGGCGGGCGTTGCAGCTTCGGAGGCGAGGGGCCGTCTTTTCGAGGAACCACTGTTTCCGAGCCACTCGCTTAATCTCGTGGCGTGGGCGAAGGAGCCGAAGCTCCTATGTTGGTGTCCTTCTTTCAGGGGAAAGCTTTAGAAACCCCCGAAAATGGCCTAGCGACCATCTTCAGGGGTGTTGCCTCTTGTGAGTCTAACGACTCGGTAGAGGCGCGTGGCCGTTATGCCTTGCGGGAAACGGTCACGCTGGGGGAAGAGGGGGAAGCTCTGGTTTTAGTCGGGGCTGGGTATGAACCCTTTTTGCCACCAGCTTTACCAGGGAAGCTCCCGGGTTCGGTAGAGCCCACAGAAGGGCTCCGAATGGGCGTGGAAACAACCGTGCTCGTTGGCCTGGATGGGCCAGGAGCAGAGGGTGCCTTTCTAACTATTGAGGCATATGACGTCCAAGGCAGAGCCGGGCGCGCCAGGAACAAGTCCTTATCCTCGCGGAATGAGAGTCAATCCTGGGCCTAAACGGCCAGGATTTCTTTATCAAGGAGATATGCACCACATTGCTTCGAAGAAGCAGGGTGCGGCTCTCCGCAATTGACACACTTGGCCATACACGATTTGGACTTATCGTGTGCGACCTTGGAGCAATTTACACAGACTTCGGGTGACCCCGACTTTGCACGTCTACATGAGCGATTCGTATGGCGGAAGCGGTGACAGTAATAGCAACGCTGCGGCAGTGGCACGAATTCCTTCACGCGGTAGCGGTACCAACCGGCACGCACCGACTCAGGGAGCTTGTCACAGTCTTACGTGACGAAGAGTGTAGAGGTGGGTCTCGAGACCCCTCCTTGTTTTCTCATCACACGTTCGACCTTGACCACCCCATGGTCAGCCAGCTCTAGCGTGATGTCATCAATGGAGTAGTCAACGAGTTCCCTCTCATAAACTACTCCTTTTACAAAGTTCATGGTAGAGTGCGGTGTCACACTCACCGGGGTGCCATGAAGTGTCCGAAGAGCACTTATCTTGGCCACCTTAGCGGGATTCGCCGCATTTGCTAGAAGGCTCCCGTCCGAGAAACGGGTCACCTTCGGCTCTCTACCAATTGTACTAGCTAATCCTCTCGTCTGATGGATCATGTGTCCCTTGGACAACTTGCTGCCATCAGTGGAGCGAATAATGCGGAAGCGCTTGAAGCCAGTGGGCTCGAAAACGCCAGGTAACCTCTGAATGAGGGGCCCCAATGTCATCGAGGCTCCGCCCAGTGCACTCTTGGTCTTAGTTAGGGGCTCCGCAGCTAGGGGGGGAGAGGGGCCGGATTTGCCGATCTTGGCTTGGTCGCCTACAAAAGTTGCAGCAGACCCATCTATCCCCGCAGCCCGCGGGGATGGAGAGGAGCCCCGAGTCTTCTTTGTCTCTCTTGTCTTTTTATTCTTCTTTTTAGGAGAGGAGGGTGGGGAATGAACCCGCTCCTCACCTCCACCGGAGGAAGCCCCTATGCCAGTTGCCTGGCCTCAGCCAAGTCCCTCTCGGAAATGGAGAAGGTCCTGGTAGTCGTAGGGGCACCTGTTGGAGGAGATCCCTTCCCTCCTTGTACTGCCTCAGAGCCCTCAGCCATTTGAGGAGGACCTTGCATAGGGGCGGATTCGGGTTCTGTGCTTGGCGCCGAGTCCGGATTGCCCCCCATGGAAGGCCCTACCATCTGAGGCTGGGGCTCCTTAAGGACCATGTGTGTCACAGGAGGGGCCTCAAGTTGGCCATCCCCTCCCAAGACATCGCAGGTCCCGTTGGCAGTATTGTCACTAGTCTTTCGTGGGGAGGCACAGGCCTTAACCCCGGCAAGGTTCAATATCCTTGCCAGCAGATCCCTTAAGGGAAGCGACCGAAGAGGCCTGGCTTTCCTCTTCCCCCTAAGGGGGTTTGCCCTACCGAGCCGCTTCGATGGGGAGCGGCTGGCTAAGGGCTGCCTGCTGGCTTTCTTGGCAGTCCCCTTGGAAAGAAAAGAGGGGACTGCCGCTGGAAAAAGGAAGGCGCCCGAAAGCACCTCCAGTGAAGGGGGTAAGGGTGAGTCTCCTCTACCCATAGGCGAAGGAGAGGAGTAAGCCTCCTTTCCGGTTAGAGAAATATGGAGGGTCCCCTGCGCAAGCACAGGGGGGGGGCGGGCCTCCATTTTTTTTCTGGAGCTGCCCGAGGGCGGCTCCGTTGCTGTTTCAGGGGAAGTTGAGGGTTGTTTTTTTTCTTTGTTGTACATACATGGGCATGGTGACCCTCTTTTTTATACGGGACGCAATCGCACATCACCTCTCGCAGTAGCCCGCACTGCGAGAGGTGCTTACAAGTCTGGCAGAGCCAGGCGCCGCCATTTGGGACCACCCCTCCCACCTGGTGGCCTGGCAGTCCATCGGCATGGCGGCTCCACCTTAGACACGGCGTAAAACAGATAGAATGTGAAGAGGAGGGTAAAAAAGATGTTAGGAAGGTATGGGTGGGAATGAAGCAGGTTGTTAAAAACCAACCACTCCAGACCGGAGCTCAGGGGTTAGGGAACATTTGCCTCTACCCCCTCAGCCCCGATCCAGGACGTTTTGCCGTGAAATTAGAGGCTGACCAGAGAAAGTTGTGGGAGAGGTTGTATGAAAAGAGAGGATTCAAGTGTTTTGAAGGAAGGAAGAGAGGCTAAGCTGGGGCCGTACGGGGTGCCGAGTCCCGTCAGCACGGGGGCCAGGATGGCAAATCGCCGCGCCCCTTACGGGGTAGTAGAAGAACAAATCAGCATTCGCCGATATTATTAAAAACTAAACTCATTTGCCCTGATTTTCATTCTGATATTTGTATAGGTTTTCTTCGTATTCAGATGAGTGAAATGTCCATTTATCTATTGTACTGATCAGACCCACTTTATTGTAATAGCGTTGACGGAGCATATAGTAGTTGCTTTAAGATTATTGATCTTAAATATTTAATTTAGTACATTAAAAATGCGCTTTTATTAGTAAAGTTCATTGTACAACGAATATCAAATCAATACTTTATAAAGCTTGATGGTGAAAATAATAATAATAATAATAAAACAATAAATTAAACAGTTCATCAATGCTGCTCATAATTTCTTCTCGATCTCTTCCTTTGCAGTCTGGAGAAAGTTAGCTCAGAGGATTCGTGGTTCAAATACGGTTATCCTGAGTTCAGACCATGGTGTTATAGACCTAATCAATATTGTAAGCTCCTATTGTAAGCTCCTATTGTAAGCAGTTGGTAATGCGTACATAGCGAAGTTAGAGAATGCTTACCATGTAGAAGAAACTCTCACGTTACGAATCTTTCACTTCGAACCTTCACAATTGCCTATGCTCAAGTCAAGATATTCGGCCGCTAGCCTCGTTGTGCAAACGGCTGTTGTAATATGATACAGACAGTGCCATCTTAATTGCTAGGAAAGACAATCTACAGCCTCGATATGGAAAATTCCTAGGTGATCTCACCGATCAGATCAAAGATTTATACAGTGCCAATCTGTATGGAAATTCATTCCTCTCTACGAGTCCCAAATCTTACTCGGTACCTATCCAAACGAAGTGTGGAGTAAAGTGTATATATATATATATATATATATATATATATATATATATATATATATATATATATATATATATATATATATATATATGGGTAAAAATGACGAGAGGTGACATGTGGATAAGTATAAATATAGAGAGATACTGTATTTATACAAAGCAATGTTTTCCCTATAAAATCATATGGTATGATATTTTTAGAGCCTCTGATAAGCTTGATTTGGAGAAAGATAGGACAGGATCTAAAAAACAAACCGGACTAATATATACAGTTTTCTCCTTTGTGCTGGAGATTAGGAACGATTCACAGATAATTCTGCTAATAAAATCGTTTATATGCATTCTGGTATCTGCTTTTGACCAATTAATCGTGACCAACCCCGTCATAAGCCTGTGGACGGACAAAGCATTATTGATATATCCCTTAGATACTGCATTTTTATGTTGCTTAATTTTTACAGAGATTTTTTAGAAGTTTGACCTACATAGAATAAATTACAATCCAAACAAAGGATACTATATATTACATTATTATCGTTCCTTTGGCTATGTTTTATTAAGATATTTTTTAATGTATAATTGTATTTAAAAATTACATTTATATCAAGTTGTTTTAAAATTGGTACTACATAAAAAAAATATCATGTTAAGGTAAAAATATTATGTTGTGTAAAGGCTCTGTTTTCCTCAACTTGCAGTTATAGAATGTTTTTTAGCTTCATACATGCAGTTTTCTAAAAAATATTTCCGGTAACACAGATTGAAGGCAATCTCTTCAATATTTGTAAATTCTTGGTCTATATAGGCAGGACTACATATTCTGAGTGCCCTAAGATACTTGTACATGGAAGAAAATACTGATGTTTTAATATTTTTAGAATGACCTGAATAAAAATGGACATAGGATAAATGATTTGGCGGTTTCCTGAAAATAGAAAACTTAAACCTGTCTTGTTGTTTAATTATTAGAACGTCTAGGAAAGGAAAGCAATTATTTTCTTCTTTATCTAAAGTAAATTTAATTGAAGAAACTAATGAATTAATAAATAAAAGAAAACCATCGAGGTTA